>VYYJ01002025.1:0-24639 GCA_021029165.1 Cyphoderus albinus
GATGATAAAGCTTGTTTGCAGAAAACAATGCGATCATGCTCTGAGGAGATGCCAGGAATAAAGACGAATCTTTAAGTACTGTAGTGGCATAGCTAACTATTGTTAGCCGCCACCACAATAATAGCAAGAAAAAATGAGGAAGGAAA
This sequence comes from Cyphoderus albinus, assembly GCA_021029165.1. Taxonomy (NCBI): domain Eukaryota; kingdom Metazoa; phylum Arthropoda; class Collembola; order Entomobryomorpha; family Paronellidae; genus Cyphoderus; species Cyphoderus albinus. The sequence goes on from VYYJ01002025.1 coordinate 147, forward strand.
AAAATTCTGCCACTTTTTTACCATGAGTGGAAGGACTGGCGATGGTACACACCACGGTCCTGTTTTCTTTCTTCTTCCTTGCGTTGTCATCATCATTATGTGTACATTGGCCCAATATAATAATAATCATAATAGTAACGATGCAGAGTAGAGGAGGAGGAGAAAACTTGGCTCTTCCTTTACAAGACCAGAGTAAAGTTGATGCTTGTTGATGAAGATGACGATGATTGTTGCTGTTGTTGTTTTTTGTGGAACGGATCGTATCGTATTGTCATCGCCATTCCCATATAACCACACACGTTTCCTACGGATAAAATAATAAAAAACAAGGAAACTCTGTTGCGTTTGTTGGTGAAAATAAAAAAATCATGGTGGAAGTTTGGAAGAGGAGGCGAAAGCCAAGATAATGCATAGATATTATCATGGTCGTCATCAGTAGCTCAAGGATAGCTTTGGAGAATAAGAGGAAAAAATTATATTGAATGCATGTAGCTGGTATTTTTTGCTAGCATAGCGTAACAGCAGGATGGAATGGGAATGGTATGAAATAATGGAGAAAAATAAGAAAAAACGACGAAGAACAACAACAAAGGGAAATAGGCTCATTATTTGCTGGATAATAATATGACGACTTGGAAAACGATATGGTAATATGCATGAGCAACTCACACATAGTTTCAGGCGTGTGTGCACACGACAACGAAGAAAAGGCCGTAAGCTTCTCAATGGTCTATGATGGTGGTAATAAAAATGAAAGTGAGTAAAAACAAGTTGGAATAGAAAATGATAGAATTAGGGAAAAATAGAAGAAGAACACGCGGATGAACGGACAAGGAGGATAGGACGAGGACGACGACCATGGTGCACTTTCATTTCTACTGTCCATAATATTGAAAGGAAGGAGTGAGTGAAGTCAATAGGAAAAATGTCTGTGTAGTTACATAAAGTAAAGCGTTGTTTGCTCGTCGTGTTATTTGGTAGGGCTTTATGCTCCACTTGAGAGATTGTGAAACAAGATTAGAGCGATTTTCATACATTCTTATAAATACGCGATGTGATATGCACACTTTTCGAACTGCCCATGTCCATTGAATAATAAAAGAGTTGGGCAATGGCAATGCCAAAGAGATGAAGAAGAATAGGACATGACAAGAGAGGATAACAATTTTTTTGCATCGTGGCGTAATAATAATAGTTTTCAAACCATGTGCATTATTGTTATTATTATTATGATTATTATTAAGATTTTGTTGCATATTTAGGAGAATATTCTGTCCCGCTGCAGTAAGTTGTTAGTTGCTACTGTGAAAGAAACAATAATAACAATGAACGAAGGAATGAATGAGCAGAGCAAGAGTGAAACAAACATGCCACTTTCTTATTACTTGTCAAAATGGATGACGAGAGAAGAGAGAGATTAGGATCGGAAGCGTGATTATGGCTTTTTAATGAGACAACTTGGTATGCATGCATACATTTACGGGCTGAACAATAACTGAACTTGGGTAAACTAACTAAACTAAAGTTTTTCTGGCTCTGACGTGGTGCTAGGGAAAAAACTGCACCCAGAATTCTTGGCGTCTTTGAAAATGAAGAATGATGATGCACGACGATTGTGACTGTGACATACTCTTTTGATAGTGTAGTTAAGCATTGGCACGGTGAGTGGATTTGGTAACTTGTTCGTGAATTAGTTTTGACAAGGAATTGGTGAAAAAACAATGGGACGATATGACTGTAAAGTAATGTAAATGACAATATGTGGCAGTGACATGGCATGACCTCGATATAAAAAACAATGACAGATTACATGAAAGATGACTAATTGGAATTGAGGAAAGGAGACGCGGTTAAATGGGAAGGGAATAGAGAGAGAAATGGAGAGAGAGGAGAGATAAATTGAGCAATGTGTCTTATTCTTTTAAAATTTATTATTGACCATTTAATATAATTCTAAAAATGTAGGTCGGGAGAATGTGGAGGACAAAGTGGTTCATCGTCATCGCATTCCCAACAGCAACAGCCACCTTATCAGATCCCGTATCATCAACACGCTTCCCAATCTTATGCGTCTTCAGGAGAGAGCAATGATCGCTCAGGGGCCAATTGCGTGTTCGTGCCGTCTGACAACAGGAATATTACGAGCTCGATCATGTCCCATCCTCATCTTCGCAATGTGCGAACCTTCTGTGACGCGACCACGCACAACCGCTATGCACCGACGAAACATAATTTTCTCTGTGAGCAGAAACCCGTCTCAGAAGTGATCTTCTCCCACCCGGATTTCCATAACATTTCCTCACTTTCCAGGTAAGAAAGAAATAAAAATAAAAATCTCTTTTTCTGGCTTCATTCACCCATTCATTCTCCCACTCCCGATATTTTCTTTACCGCTTTCCTCCACCGCTTGCCCTACGCTTCATTTTGTGTGCACTGCTTGCTTCCTTGCTTACCGCTTACTTACCATTAGTTCAAGTGTCCCATTCAGAAACGGATGTGACTGCAAACTGTAATAATGTTCACTCATGTCCTGCGACAATGACAACACTACTCCTTCAATGACCACTTCTCTACGACTTCTCTTCTAGTTCTTTACTTCAACGAAAAAGTTGGACTGCGGCGAGTTGCAGTGGCGCGACACACCTAAAATCACTTGATATATGAGCGAACTCAATCTCGTGCCTCCATTCCATTCTCTGTCCCTTTCCTTTATGTACAAGATGTTCATGAGATTGTTGACGACGCCGTTTTGTTCCTCCACAAGAAAATGGCAAGAAGGAAGGAACGGCAAAGGAAAAAAGCAGGAATCTCGCTTTAGAAAAAGATGCTTCTTCCCATTGAGCACTCCGACATTTTTTCCTCTCTCTTCATCTTCTTCTACTTTACTTTTACAAAAAAAAACATATTTTCACTCTTTTCTGCACTCTCCTCACGTACAACTTCTTTTTCCGTCTACAAGGAATCTATCGTGCTCATTCGTAAAAGAGAATAGAGAAGAAAAAAAGGAGTTTTTATAGAGAAAAAGGTTGCTCTATTGGGTCTGTTATCCATTGTTTTTTCTTTAAAGAAATAAAGTCTCCTCTCTAGTCTTTACTTCACTTCTTCATGGATTTTTTTTCTTCTTTTTTTCAAGTGAAGGCTGTAAATTTTCCCAGTGAATGTTTTAACTTTTGTCTTTTTTCCTTGTTTGCTTCTCGTCTCTCCTTTGAAGTTGTTTGTTTTCCTCCGTGTGGTTTGCTTGTTTTTCGTGTGGACACTAAATAAAAAAAGAAGTCAACGGAAGGAAATGGAGTAAAAGGAGAGGTGTCCTCTGCCACGACTACAATCACAATTTACTGCGTCATCATCATCGTGCCGTGGTGTGGTGATCATGAAGACGAAGAAAAAGACGAGTGCATAAAGAAGCGAAGGAAAGGACGAAACGTGCACATCGCATCAGCAGAGTGCACACGAAATAAAATAAATGTAACGCTGTACTCTAGTAGTGGAGGAGACTCTATCTAAACATGTCCACGAGAAAAAATGGAGATAATATTGATAAATTTGAGGAGATAACTAGCAGGAGGCCGATTTCGATTCTTGCTTGCTCCACCAGAGCTGCAATTCTTTTTATTGTGATGCTTGCACTATTCTTGTTGTACTGGTCGTAAAAAATGATCAGATACTTCATCTTTTTATATCGTGTTATGCCCAATTGTGAATGATGTGTCATGTGTCTCCTCTCTGCCTGTGAAGGGAAAAAGTCATAGGCAGCAAAAATGTAAAGGAGAGTGAAACACAAAAATAGATTTATGAAGCTCAAAGGGAAGCTTTAAAAAGTAACATCCGCACCAGCAGCTTTTGAATCGTTGACTTACTTACTAAAGCTTGAAACACACTTTTCATTATTATTACTCTTTGTTATTATATTACCAATATCAAAATGAGGGTTTGCTTTGTATCAAATATTTCGGCTATTTCGGTAGCGTTTTCGTGATTCTGATGAGGTAGCAAAAGCAAAGCGCTACGCTCTACGCTTTTCCACGAATTCTAAATCTGAATGTGTCTCACTTTGGTCTTGTAGGTAGGTTGCTTTTGGTTTCGCCTTGGCTTTTCAATATTCAAAAATGGATGTTTATGAATTGTAGCGTTTTCGGTGTATGTACACAACACGCACAATAATTCATTTCCAATGCCAAACAATTTTGACTTTATCGCACAGAAAATAAAGTTGTCCTCTTCTGAGTATGAAATGCGCAGCGGTAGTGAAGTAGCGCTCCTTTGCCAGTAAGTAATAAAGGAAAACGCTTAAAAATGTCATTTTTGATTAGTATGCAGTGCATACTATGCACAGTGTGAACTCTTCTCACTCCTCCTCTCTCGCTTTTGTACAATTTTACACTTGCACTGATTTACACGCTGGAATCAACTCCAAATTTATGCAAGAGACACAAACGAAGAAAAAGGACATAATTCTTTCAGTAGTGCATCCATCGCGATCCCAGCAGCAGCTACTGAAATGATTCAAGTGGCTTTCTGAAAGGAAAAGAGTTGCCTAAATTATGAGTTTGCTTTGCTATGCTGTCTCAGGGATTTTGACATTATTACTTTTTCAGGCTTAAATTTTAAACTCGACAACTTTTGTATTTGTAGCATTTTGCTTTGTGCTTAACAAGAATAAAATTGAAAATACCCCATTTCGCTATACTTAAAAAATAATGGTTGAGTTTATAAATGTGTTTTATTGTGAATAGGAACGGACGCAGTGTCACACCTGAATTTGTCATCAAGCAGCTCACGGCTCCCCGTTTTGTGTTGATGGTGGAGGAAACCGGAAATATGAATCTAAGGGTAAATACATTTGGCACTGACTGAAGTACTATTACATTATAATAATAATAAGGAAATATTTTTCAGTTCATTCTCCTCCAGAAGACTCATCCAAAAAAATATTCACGTAACCAAATACAATATTGCACTCGTAAAAAGTAAAGTAGAGGTTTTTTATTACTTTCATGATGATGACAGAATGTACCAAACATGAAATAATTAGTTTTTAGTTTGATGCAAACAACCGCGCTGATTCTAGCGTGATGAACCCTGAAAACGGAAAAAAATATGTCAAACAATGTGACAACATTTCACAACTCGTCAACACTGAACTAGCAGAGCAAATATAATAATAATATGAAAGGCATGGCTTAGATACAACGCTGGAAGCCATTTTAGATACTTTTGCAACTTCATAATTAATGAAGTTTTGTCTCGAGAAATAATTCAATGTAATAAAATTTGTTAAACACACAGAGAGACTCGGTATGACACAATGTAATACGTGATGCATTGTCGAATTAGTACGAATGCTACAGATGCTTCAATTTTTTCTGGAGAAGAGACGCAAAAAAAATACATTTCACTACTTTTTGTTATGCGGTTGAGTAATCTTGACTGAGCTTTAATACGAGATGCCACTGGATTTTTTGGCAGAGGAAAATAAAGTTGCACTTTATACTAGCTTTCGCTGCAGGAAGAAAGGGATGAGTCAGTAGAATAGTCGTATTGTATCGTATCAGCAGCTAATCAACGAGATCATGAAGTAGAAAGTCATAAAAAATCCTGGAGGCTCCCACGCATTTTTGTGTTTTATATTGTCTTCAGATTTTACTGAGAGACTGGAATGAAAAAATAAAAAATAAAACGAGAGTATCTAACGTAGCGTTTTTGGTATTACTTTGTTCTTTGTTACAGGATGTGTGGAAATATTTGAAACTGGCGATCCGAAAATTCATCAAGTAAGTAATTTTTCACATACATACATATATTTCTAATTTTATGTTTACTGATTTTATATATGACTTTAATTTTAGATACGACTTGCCTGCTGGGACCCAAATTGGATTAATGACAGTGGGTTCGGACATTCTCATCTTGGCAAATATGACCACGCTGGACGACAATCTGAGGGGAATTCTTGCAGAAAAGTTACCCAACTACCCGAACGTTGACTCAGGCTCTCTCTCGCTCCGCAAAGGGATCAGCCAGGCAATCAATGTAATGCAATAAACTTGTTAATTCACTAACAACGTCATTCCCAAAAATAGTTCTCATCTGCTTCCATTTTATGATTATTATTATCTTATAATGCAACAAACACGGTGCTCGCGTTATTTATAGCCATATTACCCAAATAATGTAATTTATTGAACGGACAGCTCACGGGCACCACCACCACTACTGTTCACTTTGATACTTTCTTATTTTTGCATGATGTGACGCGATGTTGATTAGAATGATAATAAGCCAACAAGTCTAATCAGATCAGAGTGCATTCATCCGAATGGACCAAGGTTTTGAGTCTGGCTCAATCCCTCACATCACATCACATCATGTCATATACATGACGTTTCTCTTGGCTTAACAAAGAAAATAAAGTGTGAATGCTTTAAAGGGATGAACTGTGGTGGAAAGGAAGGACAAACAGAAAACAGGGAAAACAGACAAATAACTTTTTGTATGCTGTCCAAGACTTATTTCTTTGTGGGGGTTTATTGAACAAGCAAGTGGGGCGAGTGTTTCACTGCGTCTGTCCTGGGGGCAATAAAAGTGTCCAGCGAAGAAACTCGTAATGAGCCTTGATGTTATCCAGTAGATGCAAAAAGTTACTCTGCAACAGAACTGTCGATAGTTACAGTTACAGGGGTTGGAAAATAAAGATGATCCAATCCGAGGGGAAGCAAAAAAGGTGGGAAAAGTGGAGGGTTGGAGGGTGTGATCTGATGTGGTGTTACATGAGATGTGGTGCGATGCAATAAAGATAAAAATAATAGTTTCAATCTTGTCACGTTCGTTATCTTAATAAAATTAGTGTTGACTCACACGCCTCATTCTTATGTTACGTGTACGTTATGAATTTTCTTTTTTTCCTTTTTGAACAGATGCTGAAATGGAACGGTCAACGTGTGGCTGGCTCGGTGATAATTCTCATTAGTCAAGGGAGCATCTCGCCGATAGATTTGGAAAGTTCGGTGCATCTGCTGAGGCAAGAGGAGATCGCCATTGCGACGATCGAGTATCCTTCCATCGGCGATGGCAAGATTTCAGTTCTTTCCCAAGCGACTCGCAGTCCTCACTACACAATTCGGGAATCTGGCGTTGGAACGATGTCTCATATGTCCACCTATATTCAGCTTGTTAATTCAATGATGGAAATACAGCGTTTCTTCACCCGGCGAATTGCTCCCAAGTGGCCAACTTTGGTGAGTGCTCAGTTCCATTTTTTATCTAGAGTTCAAGCTCCTCGTTCAAATTAGCTTCCACATCGCTTCCAAAGTTGTACTATGAATGGGAAAGGTATTTAGGTGTACGTGGAACGGAAATATTCCAGACGAAGTGTGGAACAAGTAAGAAAGTTGTGGAAAGGAAAATATGTAGTCATAGTCATGCTAATGCGAAGAGACGCGTGCGGCTTTTCACAAAAAATCGTGCTTCTTCCAAATAAACCTTTTTCCTCCACGTAATTCACGGCAGTAAAAGTGTGAAAGAAACAAAGTTCACGTTCACACACTGTTTTTTATACTGTACTATTAGAAAAAGTTTGTATTATTGGCTGAAACTCTGTGAAATGTAAATGGCGCGTTTGTATATTACGTGGCATCACGCTTTTTGTCCACTTACGTCTCTCTTCACAGGAGATACGCGTAATACACACCAACCCACGCATAAAGATGGAGACTAAAAAGGAATCTTGATAAATGATGATAAGCCAGGTGTCTATAGACAACTTGGGAGAAAATTGATGATCATGATGATGATAATGAGGACGAACGACAAACTCTTATCTAAACTTGACAAAGTAGAATGGAGACAACTGGGAAAAGCTAGCATTGAAATTTTTTTTGCATTTCTCTGTAAAGCATAACTTCCGTTTTCCTGGAAATACGTATACATAATTTGAGAAGAAAATTTAGACCGCAGAGTAGGAGAAAAAGTTTCGCGGAAAAGTGTGTCTCTGAGCAGTGGAGAAAGTATAAATGTTTTAATGTTTGTTTCATATTTATTTGTACCAAAATAACTTGGGCTACAGTTAGATACAATAGGGAAGGAGTCTCCTACTTTTACAGGAATAGATTTGAGAGTTGCGGAGAAGAGAAGAATATGAATAAGTTGGAGAGTGAGTGAATGGAGGTAACGGTGCGAGCTGTGATTATTATTGCTCTTCCACTATAACACTCCTTTCTTTCACCAGATCCATTCGCTTCTTTTGTTCTTTCACTCGTGAGATGGGATGAAAATCATATACATAGTTTCACTTTCAAAAACTCAAACAGAAACAATTTGGAAGGAGAAAGACACAAAAACAGACACATTATTTGATCAAATAGTAAAACACAAAAGAGGAAAAATAGTAGAGAATTGGGGAAAAGGGAAAAAATAAAACTTGGCTCAATGTAATCTACACGAGAGAATGTGTGTTGTTTGTTATTTCGTTGTTTGGTTGTGTTGCTACTACTGCTACTACTTAGACTACTTCTGTGTGGTCGCTTCTCTCAATTCATTCACGCACACACGAACACAACTTTTTGGCACACAAAAAAATATTCTCCCGGTTGCGTCATTCCTGAGGTTTCGTTTGTGGCACTCATTTTCTTCTTGCTATGTGACTCTGGCTATGATTGTGTTGATGTACTCGTCATAGTGAAACTTGTTCGTCAGATAAGGAAAAGTATTACTAAATTGTACATTGTGCATGATTGTGATTTGTGCATTGCTTTTCTTTTTCTGGAGAAATGAAAATCTCTGATCCATCCATCCATCCATCCAACAATTTCATATAACCCAACCAGAACCGTAGTTTTTGCACTGAAAACTTTTTGCATTCTTTTACTTTCTTTTTCCTCCCTTTCCCCGTCTTCCCATGATTTTACTACTTTCCACTTATTGCTCATCCTCAGTATCTGCTCAGCTTCAGTTTCCCATACCACGTTCCTATTCATTTTCTCCGGAAAAATGAGAAATGATAGTGGCGTTAGTTAGAAGAAAGCAGGGTGGCACAAAAAGACTTTACTTTGTATGTATATGAATTAGTAGCCATTTATTACTTTCTTTCTTTTAAAAACTGTTTTTGTTTTTGCTATGCTTTTATGTACACATTTCTCTTCTTGTGACTGTTTCGTCAAACAAAAACAGGGAACGGCAGCAGCAGTTGCAATTTTCACTAGCTAAAAACTAAGGCAGATAACTTGAGTTTCGATGCACAAAGAAAGGAAAAGTTTTCACTTTCTTTGTCTTGTCTGCTGGGGCGGAGTTCGCGACGAATTCTTCCCCATTCTTCCCCAGCTCTTTCTTTCGCTGTCTTTGTTTTACAAATTTTGGAAAATCTTCTTGTTGTTACGTTAGAATAGATGTCATTTGGCTGTGCTTCTGCTGCTGTTGCCGTTAATACTGCACAAAAGAAAATCTTTCTAGAAAACAATAGAACGCGTCATATTGGTCAAAATAATTGAATTTTGTTTTGTGGATTATTGGAACAAGAGATGAAACTGTGATACTTTCCCACAGAATAAAATTGTGTGCAAAAATATGGAAGAATGGAAGCCTGTTAAACGAGTTTCACTCTATTCCATTTTACTTTTACTTATTTTTTGAATAAATACAAGTGTAAATATTTGCTAACTTTCTTACCTTGCTTGCTCTGTGTGCTAGTGTGCTCCAATTCATGAGATATGAATAATATTCTTGTTGTAGCTGTAACCGTCCATGTACGTCAGAGAAAAGTTTCTGATTATGTGCAAATGTAATTTCATCTGAGAAGATAGTGCAGTTGCCGAATCAGCCGAATTACTTTTATTTTTTAGAACACTGCACAATACTTTTTTTGCGATTTTCAGTTTTGTTAGTTGAGTTGGGTTGAAAGACAGAAGGCGAAAGTGGGCAGGGCAGAGTTCGGCTGGGAACGAAAAAGTAGGCGAAAAGGAGAAAATGGTTGAAAATTTTGTTGCAAAAATTCTTTTTGCGAAATACATAATGCAAGAGAAGAGAATAGCCGGAAAGGGAGAGAAAAAGGAAAGCAAAAAAAGTTTTTATATACTTTTTTGTTTGCATGACTGGCTTCACGTTGTCTATGAGCTTATGTGAGTAGCTTCGAACGGCAGGGAAATGGAAGTTGTACTCGGCTCTGAGAATCTGCACAAGAAAGATGAAGGGAAAAAAGGGAAGAAAGTGAAAGGAGGAAGAGTAGCGCGGCAGCAACATAACACAGGGAAAGCAAAGCAAGTGGCAATAGTAGAACATCAAAGGGCTCATCAGATCGAATAAAATGAGTTTTCCAGCTAAAAAGTTTGACCTCATTAACGTGACAATTGAGATTTGTTGAGGTGGAAGGAAACATGCTTCTTTCTCTCCATCTCATCATCATCATCACGGTGGTCCTCTGCTCCATCCAGAGATCATGCACAATTTCCCTCCTATCATCATCATCTTCATCTTCATGAATAAGAAAAAGCCTTTTTCCAGTCGTCCTAATCGTAATCATCTTCTCCTGTGTGACGCTTCGTCTTCTCCTTCCACTGCTGCTGCTCTTTCTCCAGTTCTCATTTCATGAGCTGCATGCAATTTGTTTTGTGTTGTTATGTTATGCTCCATTCTCGGGATTTGCTCGAATCACTCTGGAAAACGGGCTGTTTTCGCTAATGCGTGACGTGAACACTCTTCCAACATGTCACGTACAAGGACAAGAAAGACAAGTTGCAGCCAGCCAAGCCAGCTAAAACTTTTTTTATCCTCCATTCTTTTTCTCCTTCTTTGACTTCACAAAAATTAATTCCTGTTGTTTGCTCTTCTTTCTTGCTCAAGTTATTTTACGTCTGTAATAATAATCATGATGATGATGATGACAACTGATTACAATTTTGGTGGTGGTAGTGGTGTAATGTATCCAGTGAAATGTTGCATTTTTATTGCATCCGAAAATTATAAAGGGAAGGTTTTCATTTCCACCCTTTTCACGACCTCAACAAGACATCCAATATCCATTCTGAGTGTGGATTACTCACGCTCGCACCCTCTTTATCGTCTGCGGACATAACATGAAGAAATAAAAATAAAGTTTTTTCTTATTTGGGGAAAGGGGAAAATGATACAATTTGATTTGATTGTGTGTGTTTGTTTATTTTGCTGACTGTGTATCTTCTTTTGTTTGATTTTTTGGGCAATGTGCGCACAGGTTCACCAGGAGGAATTCAAAGGGGATGCGCCCTCCTTCGTTGAGTCATCGTTCAGTTTCGACGCGTCCCAAGCGCCTGGCGAATTCTACATTTACATATCCCAACCCAAGTAAGTTTCTACTATATTAACCAAGTAACCCACGTTTACAGTGGGTTATCATAACTAACCCCTACGTATGTATTCTAACAATTTGTATAACGGTGTCTGAACTTTTCATTTATATAGTTGACCCAAAAGTGAACAAAGTGGAGTTGACGAGTCCCTCTGGAACACGCTTCACTGACCAGTTGTCGCTTCTTCATGACATCAACGTGATCAAAATCGATGCCATTATTGACCAACCAGGTAAGATAAAGAAAAATCATCACAAAAATACAAAATAAAAAAAGATGAACTTGCCTTACAAAAGAGAAAGTAAAACGCACGGCCCAGAAGTAAAATCGTAGTAGAATAGAAAAGTTTTTCCCTTTTTCTGAATTCCTTTTTACTTTTGATTTTAACTTTTTCCATTGTTGTGCTTTTATTGTCCATTTGATAATGAAAATGGTGAGATGACGGTGATACGGAATTGAGAAAGAGTGGAGGCTAGAGACAAGAAGAAAAGAACAAAAAAGCAGAAAAGAAGACAACGAACTGATAAGAGCTGCACTTGGGAAAAGATTGAAGGGAGAGAGAGAAAAGAAAGTTGTGCACCTTTTTCTTTTTCCGAGAAAATAAAAACGAATAAGAAAGCAATTGGAAAATGTCCTTTCTTCTTTGTTTGTTTGTTTCGTAAAGCAAAGTAGTTTTTTATTGGTCATCGCCTACTTGTATGTATGCATTAGTCAAGATATAGGTACATTCGTATCTCAGTGGAGAAAGCTCCCTGTGGACCTTTTTTCTGTCCCTTTCTTCTTTTGTTCTTCTATTTGACATGAAAATGAATGAGTCCTGTTAATTTGATTAATTATCCGATAAAAAACCATTTTCTCATTGTATGCTACTCGGGTGTATAAAAGTGCGTAAAAAGAGTAATAACTGTGTTTTCCCATTCATTATTTTATTTGTTTCCTTCATTCTGCCTCTTTTGTACTTTAGGAATTTGGCGTTATCGAATCGAGCGGTTGGGAGATAGTCACCAGTCACATTTTGTGCAAGTTGTCACAAGTACATTGGCGTCAGGAGCGCAAGACGAGTTTACTGTGAGACTGTTTTCGAACGTGGAAGAAACTCGTGCCGTAAATCTGAGTCAAATGCCATTAATTTTGTACGCGGAAGTGAAGCGTGGCGTGAGCCCGGTGCTTGAGGCTGATGTGGAGGCGGCAGTTGTGGCTGGCACTCTGAAGTGGAATGTGAGGTTGTTCGACAGTGGCAATGGAGGTAATGAATGATTAACAAATAATTAAGAATTCATTTTCTTCTGCCACTCGTAATTTTCTCGAAGGCAATCCATTAATTTATTTATCGTTTATTATTAAACAAAAAGATCCAGATATCACAGGAGGAGATGGGATTTACTCCCGCTACATCATTCCACCTTCCTCCGTCCAGTCGACGCTTTTGGAAGTTACAGTAAAAGTGAAGACGAGCCCGTACCACACAAAATTTGTTGGAATGGACTCAATGATGGTAGGAAGTGGTTCATCCACCGGAGGTTCTTCATCATCCCTGTCCTCTTCATCAGTCAATGTACGGAGTAAGGCGAAGAAGCATGGTGGAGCAGCCGTGCTGTGGAAGCCGCATGATTCCAGATTGGATCCCACTCAAGACAATGTCATACAACGAGCGCGTAGTGGATTCGTACACGATAAAGATTAGTCACGCTAAATCCTCCGACGTGTATCGTCCTTCCCGAATTGGTGATTTACACATCGTCTACCAGTACGATCAAGAGGTAACGCTGAGTTTCACGGCTCCTGGCGAAGACTTTGACCACATGACTGTGCAGAGCTACCAAGTATTTTACCGACGCTCACTAGATTCACAGCCTGTTCCAAAGGAGCCCTTCTACGCCGGGGATTCACCAGCGGGCTCACAGGTCAATTTAACGTTTACCGTTCCAGACCATGGTCTTTTCTACTTGAACGTTGTGGCCACAGATCACTACAAGAACGTTGGCAAGGCTTCCAACACAGTCCAGTTTCGTGCAGAGCCTCCTCCAGCAGAAACAAACTCGGGAAGCAGCCAAAAGCAGACGGACGACGTTTCTTCAAGAAGCGGCGGAGATGACTCGAAACTGAGTTCAACCGACATTATCCTCATTGTGGTGGGAGTCGTTGTCTTTCTCCTCTTTGTTGCACTCATCATCCTCATTTGCATCTACTGTCGCCGGAGAGGAAGCAAGGGAATGGGATCTACGGAAACGAAGATCTCGACCATTTCCGATAACAAAGCGCCCATCCACTGGTCCGCCAGCCAGCTTCTGAACGAGCACGAGAAGCGCCAGAGCATTTACGCCCAGAGCTCCAACAGTGCAAGTCAACAGGGAAGCTTCGGCGCTGGCAACCAAAGTGGAGGAGGTCAGCCACAACAGAATCACCACCAACAACAACAGCATCCAACTCACCACGGTCACTTCAATGGGAGTCCCGGTTCATCCACACGCTCCTTCCGGTCCATCAGTGAAAATGCCCGGAAAACGAGCGTGGACTACGAGAGCTGCTCCTCCGAGCCCACCATGCGATCCATAAAGGGTCCCACCGACTACGAGACGCCAATCGAGAGTGACCAAGAGAACTACCGCACAATCGACAGCTATTCTGGGGTACCGTACAGACTCAACGGAGGACCACCGCCGTCCTATCAGCCCAGAATGAGCGCAGGCGGTACCCTCCCTCACGCTCACCACACAAACCATCATCAGTTCCACCAGAATATTCCAGTCACCTCCACAAATAGCGGGGGCAGTCACATGCAGTATAATCCAAACATTCAGGGTTCCCTCACCTCGGTCAACAGTAAACGCCGCAATATTACCATGGTCTAAGCAAATCTACAAAAACAAAAAAAAATCCTATCGACATACATTTTATGCCATAAAAAATATTTTATTCTATATTATTGTGTATATAATAACTTTTTTATGATTTCATCACAACATACATAAATATTTAATATTATGGTGTAACGTATGTGTTATTGCTACAAAAACAAATAATGCATGCTTTCATGGTGGGTGAAAAGGACGTATCTTTCGTAAAGATTTTAGAGGAGTCTTAAGACGAAACTAAGTCATCGTGTCAGTCAACTTTCCGCTACTAGTTACTATTAAACTAGGCATTATTGTCTCCTTCTTTTACACTTTTCCCTTTACTACTTCGTTTTAGTACCGGTAAAAAAAATATCGCTCCAACTTCTTCCTTTACAATAAATTCTAAGAACGTATGACGTACTAGTTTGTTATGTCTGCCGGTTGTCGCAATATAATTACGTACTTATCATAGTACCTATGTACATTAGAAAAATTAATGACACATTTCATAATGAGATGACAAAAATATGAATAAACCATTGGCTTATCTTCCTTTAGTTATAAACTAAAATTTGTAGACAGTTAGTAGGAGACAGTTATTTTATAGTTACGTAGACATAAATAATAAAAAATTAATGAGCGATCCTTTACGCAAAAAAGTAGGTTACTTCAAAAGTAAAGTGGGTTGACTTTCCTTTCCCTTCCTTAGAATTTTTTTTATTACTCTAAAATTGTACATAAACAGTTCCGGTGTAAAAAATATTATGAATGAAGGTAAATTTAGACATTTGCTATATTTGTGGTGTGTATAGTATACCACTTCATTTTATTTCTTGCGTGCACAAAAAATGTGATTACCTCCATTTACACTCACACACAAATATGAAAATTTACCTCTCTTACCATATTGCATCATAACATAACATACGTAACCTCCTTTAATTTACCTATCTTTCTTCTAGATAGATAAAGAAGGAAAACGAGAAAAAATATTGATGAAAGGAATAGTAAAGGAAAGGAGAAAGTTTTTTAATGTACGAGTCAGCCATAAAATAGGAAAAGTTATTAAGTAAAATAGGGAAAGAGAAAAAAAATATGAGCAGGAGTTGTACGTTTCGTAAGTTATATCATAATATAATAAATAATATAATAAAATAAGAAATAAAATTGTACGTTATAATATTAGATATGAAACGCCGGAATACCTAAGTATCCTAAAATAAGCCTGTGTAAAAAAAAAACGGTGTTTTTCTATGTACATACGTTCGGTAAAAAAGAAAGTGTTTTTGTACAACCGACTGCACTCGAAATTTACTATTATGACATGACTAGTAGAACATTTAAGGTCTATCTATCTCTTTGAAATGAAAGAAGGGGAAAAGGAAAAAAGGATTCCAAGCACAAATAAACAATTTACCATGTTTTCGTCTCTTCTCTTGTCTTTGTGCAAACCATGTATCACCAATATTTCCCTTTTTTCTTTTCCTCCTCTCTTCTACCATTACGATTCAGACAGAGGAGCAGAAAGGAGAAAGTTAAAATAAATACTTTCTCCTCTGTTGTTTCGTGTTGGCTGGCAGAAGGAGAAAGATATAGGAAATTGTCTCAAGTAATGTGAAACAGAGAGGAAGTAATGAATGACAATGGAGAAAATGAGAGAAGACCATTTTGCAATTCCAAGCATAGCTCTAGCTAGCTGCGTAGTAGCAGTGGCAGCGGAGACAGAAAATGAGTACGAGTTGTGGAAGTGGAAAAGTGGAAACAAAGCTGGAAAAAACTGTGTTTTGACACGGTTCCAAAAACATGTCTCCACACTTTTCCCTCTTCCACTTTCTTCGTACTCTTGCACTAGTACATGCATACAAAACAGCAGGAAAGAGTGAAAGATTGAGAAAGCGGAACGTTTGCTTTCAACTAACGAAAATTGTCTCCTTCTGCGTATAATTGTCGCTGTTTCGGCGAATTGTATTGTATTGTATCGGTTGCTGCGTGTACACACACACGGAAAAGTTTCCATGATTACTTTTTTCGGAAATGACTTGTGAATTTGCACGGAGGGATTCAAGTGACTGTCGTGTCAACACAAAGCAAACTCTTGGAAAGAAAATAAAAAGCATGGAGGAAAGAATGTAATTGCTACGCTTGTAAATTAATTAGCAATTGTGCGTGGTGGACAATGTGAAAAGGATTGCGCCATTTATTACCCAAGAGAAGCAAGAGAAGAGCTAGGGAAAAAGACCTTTACGAAAAAGAGAAACTCCCACCTATTTTGTCCATTCAACTCTAATAATAATTTATCGTCATGAGACGTTCTACTGTGTTTTGGAATGCCACCGTTTTTCACTTAAATATCGTGTAAAAACTGAAAATAAAATACCATTACCACTGCGGAGCACATTGTACTGTACTTTAGGAGTAAATGCATATTCATTATTGATGACGCACTGAACCACCATTAATTATTGTCTTAGCTTAAAATTAGGTTAAGCACTTAGCAAGAATTAAAGAAGCTTTTCCTACTTGCCATAAAAAGTAAAGCATAATTTTGACATAAAGAAGTGAAAGCGTGTCATGCATCAACTGATACAATTTAAGTGTTGTGATGTGTGTTTAATTTTTTGTAATTTTCCGCTCTTGGAATTGTCATCGGATTTTAATAAAAAATCAAGCTTTCGACATAATTAAGTATAATTTAATTAAATAAACCCAAGCGCAAACAAAACTCTTTCTTCATTATGGGAGAAATTACCATATATAAACTTGTGTAAATAAAATAATATAGGGCTGTAACTTGTAAGCTGTAAGTTAAGGGAGAGGAGCGGGGCAAAGTAAAACGTGAAACGTTCGGTTTTTAGACGAAAGCTCTATCTATTAAACCTAAATAATATAGAATGGAAAATAATGAATAATAAATAAAAGTAAATTGTGAAATAAGCGGTCGAGAAGAAATTTTTTAAATGTTATAACATTAAATATTTCTAAATCCATATTCTATGGACTATGAGTGTAAATATTAGATAATGTAAAAAGATGACTATTTTCTATTATTTATTAATTAGTATTGAGCGAAGCTCAGCTCGACAGGAAAATGTGAATTCTTTATTGATTATTATTATTGGTATGTTGATTGCTAGCGTGCCAAAATGCTTTGTGTTCCGTGGTCTAGTCGAAAAAAACAAACAAAATAGGAAAGTCCCCAACCCCCAGCTAAACCGACGAATAAAGGTGTACATTTCATTCTGGAATGGAAAAAAGATGATGGGAAAGTGATCAGAGTCATGTGTCATCGTCAACATGTGACGTCGTGTCATGTCCATGTCCCTTTTTGACCGTTTGCCAAAAATATTATTTTATTGCCACACTGCGGACATTGTGAAGCGTGTCCAAACACTTCTGTAGTCCTGTTATCATGCTCATAACATACCTTATGAATAAATCGATGCCATGAATAATTAATTAATTTCTCCATTCTTCCCACCCTGCCAAGACATGACAATGACACTGACACAATGAAATCAAATGATCAAATCTTAAGTGATCTTTTCCTCCCGTCCCCGCAAGAAAAAAATCAATTCCCTCCCTTTTTTAATTGTTTCGTTTTGTTAACCATTTTTTCAAAGGGACACCAACAAACGTTTACTCACTGTGTTAGATATAATTAATTAATCAATCAACCATAATTTATGCCGATTTTCTTATTAGTATTAGAGCACAAGAAAGGATTTTTTTTTCAGTTTTTCTTCACTGTCCAATTTAAATAATTATATTATTATCAATGCTACATAAATTCTAATGAATATATTTATATACATATATAATAGTTATGTACAGTACGTCTCACGGCGAATGTCATCTCGAGTAGCTATATAAACTCTGCGCATATGCTGATAAACTCGGTGATGGGCAGTTGAAATAGCAAAGAAATGTGAAAGCAGAGAAAAGTAAAAATTGTGAAACTTAAAGTTGTTCCATGTGAAATTGGGTACTTGAGATGACATTCGCCATGAGACCTAACTGTATATAATGAAGATGTATTTGATGCTATAATAGATTATAAAATAGAGCTAAATACTTTTTAGGCAGTGACTGTTTTTACGTGTTAAATAGAATACAAATTGAGACGCGAATTTTGTTGAATTGAAAGTGAAGAAACGCGAAACGCGACGTGTCGCGAGTAAAAAACAAACCACACCTACACAAAGTAAACAAAATTATTGTACTGTACACATACTCTGGATAAGTTCCAATAAGATAATCATTTTGAAATGGAAAATCACCAGGAAAAGTAAAGTATAACAAATGATTTTTTTAGCGTTAAGAAATTCCACTTCACATTTTAATTAAGTAAATATTATTATAAGTATGTATACCTACTCATTATTCACACACCCACACACAAACAAACACAAAAAATAATTTCCTCGTAAGAGTCGTAAGTTTTCAAACACTATGATTACACCGTTATAATTATTATGATCATAAATATTCTAATATAATTATCATAATTACCATTTATTCTTAATAATTCTAATTACTGTACCATATATAAGTAAATGTGTAGTGGAGAGAAAATTGATTGTGTTGTGACAGCAAATTAATGAATTATTATGATGATCGATGGTAATATTCAATAAAAATATCAGTCAAAAAAGTTCAGAGTTCAGGTTTACTCATTTTATGCATTTTTATTATTTCGGCTTTCACTTTTCATAAATATCTGCATTTTTGTAATTAATTTCAAAAAGTAAATATAAATGGTTCATTATGTACATGTGTGCATTAATTGATTAAAGTTTACTGCGCAAAGAGGAAAGATTCATTTGTAATTTGTATCGACATTTTCTAAACGTCATCCCACAGTCCGGGGATTTTATTCTTGGCAATCCATTGATCCAGCTTTTTAATAGACTGGGGCTCGAGCTCCTCCCTCCATGAACCGACCTTGCCCTTTCGCATAAAATGCGTTTTCCTCTCGGTTCCGTGCACGCGTGTCAGCTTTTCCGTTATCTCGTCATAGTTCACGTACGGATTCGATTTCATTGATTCAAAACTGAGGTGCGAGAGCAGCCGCTCCTTATCAGCTTCTGATAAGCTCTTTCCCATGAAAGCCGCCGTTTTCTCCACAACTGACCTCAAATCCTGTCGTCATTCATCAAAACATTGTAAACATTTCACTTCAATGTTGCAAATAATGGAATTTTTTAGATGGTCAATGGACACGGTCACATTGTATTTGTTCCTGGTTTACCTTTTTCATATCCTCGAAAGTGATGAAGAGGATGTTGGGTTGATGCCTTCGTTCCCAAAACTGTTTCACGTGAGACCAGTACGGGGCGTAGTTGGACTCGCTCACGTCATCTACGAACTCATCGACAAACTTGTCCACGGTTTTGTCATATGCTTCAGTGAGTACTTTGTGGTGATAGTAGGACACGCACACATCCTTCGGATTGCGAGCCACGTAAATAATCTTAGGAATCTTCTCCGAGTTCTGGATTTGCTGAGGGAGGAGGTTGAAAGGAAGGTGGGTCTTGATGTACCTCGTCGATGGCATGTGGTGTACAATTTCCATTGAGGTCAACCTTCTCGCCTGCTTGTCTGCGGGCCTGTTATTATTATTATCATCCCATGATGCATCAAATCTGAAACATTGAGAAATGATTATGTCAATTACATTACAGATATAATGATAGAACTGCATTTGTAATGAATGGTTATCTTATCATTATCAGTTTTTTACAGAGAAACTTATAATTTTGTAAAATCTCATTTTCTTACTCGAAGTACGGAAATCTGACGGGAAGAATCGTTTTCGCCGCTTCGTAGTCCAAGTCGTTGCCAATGAGCCAGGCCATTTCCTGTGTCCACGTGGTCCCAGCTTTAATGAAGGACACAACCCATACGTCATCCTCTCTTACGGGAAACTGTTCAATGTACTTGGAATGGTTCGAGTAATGCTTGGGCAAGAAGCAAATATTCCAGTTTCCGAATTTCTTGAAAAGATCATGATACACGAGTTTCTCATCGGGAGCCTGATGAACATCATCGTCATGTTCGTTGTGGTGTTCCTGCTGGGCGTCTTTCTCGATACGCCGAACAGAGCGTACGACTTTTTCATGGATTTCGGGCATTTTTTTTTAATTTAAAAAAATACAGAGGAAAACTTATTATATTTCAGATTTGAAATGGAAAGTGCGGACTAAAGTCGTTTGGTTAAATGGTGAAATTTTGCAGGATGATCAGACCTTTTATATATACTCCAGGAAAATATAAGTCAAGAGCTATATGCATGTGATAGACTTAATGAAAATGTTTTATGTCAATTTTTTAAAATGATTTGTAAACAGAGATCGTCACAGTCACAGACAAAAGTTACAGCCACATAGCGAGTCGTCAAAAATGTTTTATCTTATCATCATTCATGGCCCGTTCTTTGAGGCTTGTCATCGTGGCCACGAACGAATCAAATGTCAAGGTGTAGGTGGTGAATGTGGCTGTGGCGTTGTTTGACAAGTTGGCACTTGGCACCTGGCATGAAGAGATTGTGACTTTTTTAACTGGTGTGTTACCGGTTACTCCAAGATATTTACAGGACAATGGAAAAATTTGGCTTAATCATCCGTAATCATCATCAAGCACATTTTTATGCATACAAACAAAGTGGCTACACACTGGTCAGAGTACAAAAATAAAAGAATCCAATAAAAATATTTGGATACAACATGTACCTACTTCTCAAGTAATGTTCCATTACATACTAATAATTACACAAGATGAAAACGTTGAAATCTGATCAAATAAACAATTCAGGTAAGGATTTGAATAAAACATACAAAATAAGATACAATGAAATTGTTATTTTTACATACGTAATAAAATGTTCTTCAAAATGAAATTGAAATTAAAGCGTATAATGAGACAGTCAGACTTTGTGAGTACAAATGAACTTTGAAACCGATTGGAGACGTTTGTTCTCGGTTAACTTAACTCGGTTGACTTTGACAGCGGGGACAATGGATGAACAATTCTCAGTTTCAATTCAACTTCAACTCGTGTTCACGTGAACATTGCATTTTCATTCTTCTTTCCTCTCTACAAGTGGTGGAAATGCCCTTTCGATCGCGTCGGCGTCTGAGAGCTGAGTTGCTTCATTCCCAAAAATTGAAATGCATACAAAAATGTTATAAACGTTGAACATGATTAGTCTAAAACGTTGATTGTCAAGTCACAGTCTTATCGAGAAAATGTGCTCATACAAACTTTATCAATGGTAGTTAGTTATAAATAGCAATATATGTGCATAAGGGGGCTGCCCCTTGCAGAGTTCACCGCTCCGACCTTGACAGCTAATTTTGTTCAGTGTCATAAAATAATAATACTTAAGCATTTTCATGAGATTTATTTCATCTTGTTTGTGACTCTATGAACAAACACATTTACGAATTTCAAGGGCTCTTTTTTCAACAAACAACTGGCTAAGAGTGAAGAATGAGAACTGAGTGAGAAAAGAGCTAATTCCCAATGCCGAACGTATTTTCCGCGGAAAAGGGATCATTTCCCTATGGTCTTGGACTCTTGGTTTTTAAGATTTTAACACTATACCTAATACTTCCAGTATTCTAATTGCTTTTTGGTTTACATTAACCCTTAAAACGTTATACTCTTGCTGGAAGGATCTCTGTATTGGGGAATAATCTAAGTAATAAAAATCAAGGTTATAGATAGTGTTTGTATCTGCATCTTCAAGATGTAAAGAGGAATGTGTGTAAAGAAGAATATGAATGTTGAGCGGACGACCAGAGCAGGTATAAAAGCTGAAAGTGTTGTCTCAGGTCAGCATCAGTTCCCACATCCTCTCCTCTCCAGTAACATCTCAGATCAACTGAAAGAGTTCAGATTTCAGAACAATTTTAGTTTCTCAATCTCAACTTGTTCACATATTTTCAAAATGAATCTGGTAAGTTTATAGTAAAAGTAAAAACAAATCCGTAAAAAAATCGCACTTTGCCCCGGAAAAAGTAATTTTTATAACCATGCAATCATTTTTGTCATTACTCCAGTTGTACTTGGTCGCTTTCCTCGCCGTTGGAGCCACCGCTGCCAGCTATGGTCAGAACGCCCCCAGCGTTCGTGTGGAGTCAGTGCCACAGAGAGCGTCATATGCTGCACCAGCCCTCAGCAGTGGCTACGATAGCCAGCCGATCCGCCAACAAGTGCCAATCCTCCGCTTTGAGCACGACATCCAGGGCAGTACGGGTAACGCAGTGAAATTCGAAACCGGAAACGGCATCAGCTCCTCCTTCAACACCCAAGTGGTCCGCGGACGCCCCCATGAGTACATGGATGAAAGCGGACGCATGGTTCAGACCGACGAAAGCGTTGACATGAGTGGACACTCCTACCACGAAATAGAAGGACGTCACATCTCTTTGAACTGGAGGGCTGACGAAAACGGCTTCCACGCTACCGGTGACCACCTTCCCCAGCCCGTCCCTCTTCCCGCAGAACACGCTGAAGCCCATAGACAAGCCCTCGCTTTAGCCGCCCGTAACCCAGCTCCAGCTTACGAGAGCTACAACGCCCCGGCTGTCATCCGCCAGCCTTCCTACTCCGCTCCAGCTGCAGCTCCAGTGGTCATCCGCCAGTCTTCTTATGCTGCCCCAGCTGTCCGATCTCAGTATTAATAAGCTTATCTGGCTTAATTGACTTACCTCAGTTGATTTTGTAATGTTTATTTGTGAATGTAAACTTTATTTTTATACTTATGCCCTCGCTTGGTACTGGTGACTGAGCTGCATAAAATATGGATGAATTCACGGTAAAAATGTATATAAAATGTTTTATTGTACAATTTATTCTCAGTTTCAATTCTTGCAGTAATGTATGATTAATAAATCTTTTCTATTACAATAAAAGTTCAAAGCATAAATTACAACGTTTCCAATGATCTTTCATTTATGCTCTGCATGTTGTTTTTAGGTCATGTCAAAAATCTGATAATTTCATTGTATCACCAAATTAAATCACCAATCGAACGGTTACTTTTGACTTACGGTGAGCCAGCAAGATTATCATTTAGATAATTTAAATATTTTGCTATCTAAAGCCAAAAGTAATAGCAAAGTAATTTAACAAAATAGAAATTAACTTGACAAAAACTGGAATCAAAGATATTTCCAATACTGGTAAATTAACAAATATGAACATTAACATGCATGCGTGCATAAATATTGTATGTATTTGCCACAATACCATTGACTCAGGAAATGAACATAAAACTCCTTAAAAACTCCCATGATAAATTGAAGCAAAAGATGATGTTAGACAAAGCAAGATAGAACTAGACTATAGCAAGATATACCTTTAAATACCTAGCCACTAAAGTCAGCAGACAAACTTAAACAACTTTATTTTATGTAAAATCGAACTAAATCGAACCTTAGTTGCATAACCTTATATTTAAATAAAGCTAATGATCATGACATGACGGTGTATTTCTTAATTTAAAAATCTTCGTTAATTCATCATATCAATTTCTTAAAAGGAGTCACACCACAGTGTAATTTTGGCTGGAGTTCTTTTAAAATTATGACTTCATCTAATGTAAGATAGGCTTAAAAAGGTTTATGATGAGTTATTAAGGATTCAATATGATGGTATTTACCACTGAGTTAGTTAATAATGTGAGTCTTGTTCCCGTTTCACATCGCAATGGTTTTAATACGAGAGTATTTAATTTAAAGTCAATTAATTAATCAATTGAAAAGTCCCCCTGTTCTGATAATAATTGATCATCAAAACAAGGGGATTGCCGAATTAATTGAATGTATTCTTCTAACACGGCATTTGTACGATAAAACAAAGGAAGTACATAGGAAATAAGTAAAGAAGTAGTTGGGTGTAGGCATTGAATCCTGTAAATAATGAACATAAGAATAAAAATATTAACAAACAATAAACATGGGCAAAGTTAAGCATAAATGTTAAATATCGAATCAATGAATTTGAATGGTCAGTTTTAAACTCAAATGACCTTTTTATCACTTCACTATACAAAAACATCTTTACCGGTTTTCCATGAACCTTTGATTAATATTTAACTTACCATGTGAAACAAAGGTCCGATCTTTGTCTTCAAGGACACACCAACCATGACTGTGACCACGAAATGATCAAGCCATAAGGAAATAATATCTACATAATGTATCTAATCTCGTAAAAGGGATAATGTTTCAAAAACAAGAATCCGGCAGCCAGAGGAAAAGTGAAAGGGACGCAGTAAATAAATGCATCATAGTCGCAATAAAATTAAATGAACCCCTTCTGGGTTATGCATTTGAT
>VYYJ01002026.1:0-24637 GCA_021029165.1 Cyphoderus albinus
CGACACAAGCCGGATAATGTTATTAAACTGAGTGTCGCGATGTCTTATAAAGTTGTCACGCTGTGCAAGCACTTCCTGTAATTGCGACTTTTCTTCGAATAAACAAAGTTTCTCTTGTTCCGTCGATTTTAACTGTTGGGAAGTCTTTTCCGTGGTCAATTGTAAAGCTAGCAGCTCCTCTTTAAGCTTTTCAGCCTCTCGTCCCTGGTTTACGAGTTTTTCTTGGAGCTCACCTTTGTCATTTTGGAGGTGAGTTAATTTATCCCTGAGAGATGATACGAGCCTCGCACTTCTGAGAATTTGTGCCTTTTGTACTGTTATTAGCTCTGAGATATGTTTTTCATCCTCGAAATTGAGAGAGCCCTCTTCACAACTCTGCAAAATTGTAGACTGAGCTTCCTCCAGGGGTTGAATCTCTTCCAGCCTAAATTAAGCCGTAAGATAAGAAAACAAATCTAAATTCCTCTGTTCCACTTCGATGAAAGAAAAAGC
The DNA here is from genome assembly GCA_021029165.1 of Cyphoderus albinus. Classification (NCBI taxonomy): domain Eukaryota; kingdom Metazoa; phylum Arthropoda; class Collembola; order Entomobryomorpha; family Paronellidae; genus Cyphoderus; species Cyphoderus albinus. The sequence continues at coordinate 493 of VYYJ01002026.1, forward strand.
ATTAAAATGTGTAATTTTATACCTAATGTTTTGCTCCTCAAGCAACTTGCTTTTCTCCGCCAACTCCTTTCTTTGATCTTTCACCTGGCACTCCAGTCCATTAACTTTCTGACGTAGAACATGATTGTCCGACTCTAGCCGCACTGCAGTATCTTTGGCCTCGCTTAATTCCTCCTGGGAGGGTAAAGTGTTGATGTACTCTTTCACATTCTCAATCATCCTCTCCGATTTCCCCAACTTCGTTTGTAAAAGAGATACTTCGTTTTGGAGTCTTTGCACCTCCTGATCTTTGGCATACAGTTTTTCTAGCAGAATCACGTCATCCCGTTTTTTGTCCATGTCCAGGACTGCGAGCCCCTGTCGCAATTTCTGATTTTCCAGCTCGGACGCTGCAAGAAGTCCTTCTAAGTCACTGATTCTTTCAATCAGCCCATGCTGAGTATGCTCTAACCTCGAGTCAGACGGAAGTGAGTTGTTTAACTGTGTCGAGTTCAAACTCGCATTTACAAACAGGTGCTCCAGTTGACTTATTCGATAACGGAGGTCATGAACTTCACTATTCGCAGACTTTGGCGTTTCAGCCATTGTATTGTAATGCAATATAGATAATGATCAAGGGAATTATTATTTGAACTGAACTTGAGGATAACCAAAGAACCTGCTACAAATCAAGTTTTAAATTCAATCCAACTTTTGCATTTAAAAATTACATTTTCTGGCTTCTGATCAACAGGTTTGCTTTTGTTATTGTTATTGTTGTGACAAACGACTCTCAAAACACTTGCCCATTCTCGAGGAAAGTTTCATCCCGCGTGTAGTAGCAGGAACATATAGGAAAGCAAATCAACGAACAACAGCAACTCAGTCAAAAGTAGTCATGCTTTGCTTTACGCGAGTTTCATTCTTAGTATTTAATTGCTATTGCCGCATGTAATTCACCCTCATCGTTCATTTTTTTTAAACGTTTGTATAGATATTTCAGTTCGATTCAACGATTTACCCGTTTTGTTTGTCATTGTCTATTGACATTTTCTTATTTATCCTTTTAACAATTTAAAACTTCATTCAGCTTGCTTTTACGCTAATTTTTAAATTATGTCTGACTTTAGGTCTTTAAGATTTTATTTTATAATATAAAAGAAGTGACGAGTCTTGGTTAGATGAAGTTACATAATACATGTTGAGTAAAAATAACGATGACGCTTGATGACTTAATGATGCTTGGTTATTGTAACTTGTCAATCATGATCGAGTGATTGATTGGAAGCAAAATCTGGGTCTGGGTATTTTAAGTCAAAACGTGTTTCCTATTTTTGGTATTTTTTCATAGAAGAAATTCACTCATTCCATTGACAAAACGTTATTTTTCTAAATGATTATACATACATATTAATGCAATGATTTTTAGCGTATGTTCAAACGGTGCTTTCACTCAAACATAAATAAATGAATAACTACAAAATTAAAATAGAAGAAGCAAGAAAGGTGATTGAAATGAAACTTTATTCATATTTTCCATTTTATGGTATCGGAAACATCTAGCAGACGATCATTGACGAAAGTGTTTTAAACGCTTATGGATTTTGAGTTTTAAATACAGAACAGTACTGTATTCTTATTCGCATTATGAAAACATAATAATTACAACTTTATGCGAACTGGATTTTATCTAACCTACTAAAAGGGTTTCATCGTCAGGGAATTCATACTCGGGAACTTCAAGATTAAGAGGCGCTGGCCCCTTACGAATTCTTCCAGAAGAGTCATAATGCGATCCGTGGCAAGGACAATAGTAACCTCCGTAATCACCTAATGAAACATATAGTATGGACAAAGGAAGAAAAGCTGTTAATGAAGTGGGATTGTAATTAAAGGATTAATTAACCTCAAATTAGAGCTTACCTGCGTTTGCGATTGGTACGCATCCCAGATGGGTACACACACCAATGACAACAAGCCATTCCGGCTTCTTCACACGATCTGAGTCGGGTTGGGGGTCGCGCAAGGTGGAGACATCGACACTTTCTTCTGTTTGTATTTCTTCAGCAGTTCTGTGGGAGAAAGTTGTGTTTAAAAGAAACGATAAAAAGGGGTATGGAGTGTGCACAGCAGTTTTAAAACTTCAATTATTAGAAAAATTACCTATGACGAATAAACAAAGGTTTTCCTCTCCATTTCAAAGTAACGTTTTTCCCCTCCGGAATATCGCCGAGCTTGATTTCAATCGAAGCCAAAGCCAACACATCAGCAGATGCGCTCATGCTCATGACAAAATCGGTTACAAGGACTTTTGCACAGTATAAGGAAGTTATACCAAGTGCTGTATTTGAAAAAATGAAATTCGATTTCAATCCACTACTGACACACGAAGTAAAATAATTTTAAAAAAGCATTTTAATATTTACCTCCTCCAGTGATTATGTATGTAAAAGTTAGTCTTTCGTTTGCACTGTGCCTATTGCTAGACATGGGATCCTTCGTAGCATCTCTTCTATAATCAGTGAAATCGGGAAATTTGATGTCAGTATGAGACCATCGTACCGATGCCGTGGTTCTAATGCCCGAAGTCGCCAAGATTTGCCCATATCGTGGGGCGTTAAGTCTGAGCGTGTCTCCACTCGAGCGAGCCGGAGAAGCTGAAGAAGCCGTTGCTGCTGGCACAATCACAGTAGGCTTCAGAGCGGCAACAGCCGTTGCCGTGGCCTTAAGGTACTGCGACATTCCACTTGATTTAGCCAGGTAACTCAGCATTGCGCCAGATTAGGTAGGTTCACACCTGAATAGTAAAAAGCAGAGGAAAGTCACTTAATATATTATTGTATTTTTAATTTAAAATTCAACTAACCTTACCCAATTCACTCACACGTGTTAAAACCTTGGATTAATAAAGAATTTCTTCGTTAAAAAATGCGACACCGGGAGAAGTTGTGTCCCGCAAATTATTTAATTAGCACCAGAAACAGTTTCCTCACCAACCTTTTGTTTAAAACTTTATTTTAAACGGATATGAAACCAACATTCATAAACATTTCACATTTAGAGACGGCGACTTGATCTTTTACTGAAATGAAATGCGTAGTTGTAATTCGTGGATTTTGTTTCGCTCGCAAAATGCAAAGTCCGACGTTGCGTTGTGTCCCCTGCCAAAGCCTGAGAATTAAAAAGATGTTTTATAAACTTTTGAATGTTCGCGGGGCAGAAGAAACTGAAAAACTACATGAAAATTTTATTTCCATTTTCAGTGTTTCCAATTTATTTTGAAGTTCAGTAGGACCTCGGTAGCTGACTCTTTCAAATGCATGTGCGTGCTCCGATTTTTTGTTTGCAAAAGTCAATGCAACTTTAATTAAAAATCGATCGTTGTTCCTATAGAAATAAGCGTCAAAATTAACAACCAGGCAATTTTGGGGGAAAATAATTGTGAGTTTCTGTCTAACAAGGGGGTTGATGTTTTAGTTTCTAACAGTAACATCAACCCCGTTGTTAGACAGAGACTCACAATTGTCCGGAAATTCCTTAGGATCGTCCCGTGAGTTGTAAATAATCATTTTTAGATTTTAAATGTTTTGTTTGTTTGTTTCCTTATTTCTGCGTTCTAGAATCCACAGTGAATTTTAATTGAAATTAATTTTTAAGAATTTTTAATTAAACATTCCACTTTCTTTCTTGTTTAACAAGATTGGTAACGTTAGCAGTATGCAAAAGCAAAGTGACACGGAGATGGGAAACGAAGAGCTGCGGGAGGCTCCGGAGGAGACGAATTTGGGGCAAGCAGAGAATCTTGAAGGGAACGTGACTGACATCAAGGTTGACGGGGCCGCCACTGCAACTGCGGGTGGTGATTTTGGCAGTCCTCCAGGAAATGAAACGGTTGAAAACAGCAAAAATTTACAATTAGAGATTTGTGAAGTTGTACTTGAAACCGGTGAGGCACTCCCAGAAGTTCAAGATACCAACAACCAGAACAATGGTAATGGTATTGTTGAGGAGGTCGCTGATATTGGCGAAACAGGAAAGAAGCAACTTAACGAGGAACTCTGCGTTCCGGTTGTGGAATCCAGTGAAAATCAAAATCAAGTGGCGTCTGTTGGTGGAATCTCAATTGAATCGTCTACAAGCATGTCTCAGAAGATAATGGAAGACAACAGTGCTCAAACTAGTCAAAGCCTCCTCGATATATTAATAACGAAAAGAATTAATGACACCGAAAAGAAGCTGAAAAGTGAAGGCAATGCTACTAATTCTTTGTTGAAGGATAAATTGCCAATCGTGCTTCCGCGATTGCCTCTTCAAACCGTTGCTCCACCGTTGAAACGTCCCCGTTACAGCTTTGATGAAGAAGAGAATTTTGTTTATCATAATCCGATTTATGGAAATAATGTTAACCTGAGCTACCAGGACGAACATCAAATGCAAATGGATATAGAAAATCATTGCTTCATCCGTGGACTGAATATTCCGCATGTTCGTGTGGGCAAATCTCAATTGAATTCAACGGTGTCCTCCAACTGCCAGGGAATTAATATCCAAAAGGATATTCAAGCTCAGGATGAATCAATGGAGTTAATTGGCGAAGGTAAAATATTTACTTAATGTGTTTGATGTAGTTACATTAATCTCTCCCTATCGTTAAAGTTAACCTATTTTACCTTTTTTATTTTACCCACACGTGTAGAAGGTGCTTCGTCCTCTTGCACACCGTTACTTCGGCTCGGTCTTTCCAAAAAGTTTGGTCCAAGAAAATCTTTGCATCCGAAGCGGGTAAACAGAAACAGCGAGGATAAAGAAAACCATGTGGAAAGTTAAGTCAAGTAGTATTTTGAAAACTTGAAAGATTATTAGCTGTAAATTCATTTATCTTTGTTTTAGTTATTTTTTCCGTTGTATAGATTTACAATTTGTCCGGTTTTATTTTATTTTTGTATTAGATATTTATTTGATCAGTTTTGTTTTCAATATGGTAGCAAAGTTATTTTATGGAAATTAGTAAACGATGTACCTAATAGCTATAATGCAGCGATTACACATACATAATTGCCCTACTTTGGAAAAGTGTTCCGCTTTCGATTTCTCGTCACTCAATTTCAAAAATAATTTTTTAAACCTTTGTTGTCAGTTCTTAACATTGTCAGGTTATAGCCTACTTCTGCTTATAATTTCAAAATACTATACATCCTTATATCCAGTGCACTGGTAGGCAAACGTTTTAGAAGTTTGCAGTTTATTGTTAAAGTTTTGTGTTATCGTTATCACTTTATCAGTATATTGTTTTGTTTCTGAATAAATTGGACTCTCAAAAATATGTAACTTTTGCAGCATTATCCGTGTATGATTTGTGATACAATCTCTATTTGTATTAGTTTTTGTATGCGATTTCTAGCACAGGTTTCCGGAACTGTTCATCATGAATCAAATCTCAGCATCAAACTTACATAATACCTAAATTAGGTTTCATTCGCCCACAAGCATTTAATTCTCGCATGAGTGGTTTGAGGTTTGTCGTTTGGTTTAGTTTGGGCGTTTAAACGAATTAAACCTCTCTACCTCCATCATAAATGGAAGAGCCGTGCTGTGCTATGCTGCCTCTATTACAATATAATATTTTGTGCTAATGACGTGAATGGCATGGCATGACACACAGACAGATCTATGCAAAATACACATGCCTGAAAAAGTTAATCCTTTTCCACAACAATAATTATAATCATGAATCACGACACGACGTTGGTACATGTTTTTTAAACAGTCACAATTGTAGACATGCTCGTTCGTAACATAAAAAACTATATCCAGTTCGTCTATTCTTCCAAACTACACTAGATAATACTTTGAACTGAACTAACCCCCTCCCATCTCATAAATTCCATCCAGTCACAATTATTAAAACTGTAGTATCATCTTGTCATGCGATGGAGTTTATTATACCCACAGCTACGATACAACAATAGCCAAAGGTTCATGCGTGACAAGAATAAACCGAGTATTAGAAAATTATAAATAAAGTATTTTGGTATTTTATATTATATTATAGTACTCAACTAAATTCTGTAATGTGGAAATGTCCATTATTCGTATGCCTATGCATTCTTCTCTTTTTACTGATAGAGAGAGATCACTGTCACTCACCATTCGATGAACAATGGTTAGCAGTCACATGAGTCACAATGCCTTGATGAAAGGCATCTTTCCTGCGCGGTGTATGCAGATTCATGATAGGTAGTTTAAAAATCTACAATGAGTCTACATTTGGGGAAGCTAAAATATGGCAATAAACTGCAAAAAGCAATGCAAATTCTTTTTGACTGCCATTCATGAACCACGATGATGACCACCACGTTGGTACGTAACTTACTCCACCCGAAAGTTCACGATCGTTCAGTTCTCCATACAATGTGACACTAAAAGCTATTTCGACTTCATTCGCAATCCTTAATAATAGGGTCGTTCGACGCTTAATTAAATATGGTTGAATGTGACTTTGAGGACATCGCATCGGTGGTTGACGTTTGTGCACTCGCTATTGTCATACTCGGATAAATTGTGACGGGTGAAGTGGAAAATTTCAGTTCTACATAAATTCTTTACAAAGCTTGAGAAACGTTATAATTATTTAAAATGCATCGTATGGTATCCATTGATCTAAACACTCCGACCCCAAGTCTCACAAGTGTGTATCAAACGAAGGGCTCTTCACTTGGCAATAAAAGCATCACGAGAAAATCCCGAATGAAATCTGCAAACGATGAGACACAAATTTACGATAAATATTTTCATACCCGAATCGCTAAACCTGTATCGATTATCCAGTTGATCCTCTCAGTTTTGGTCCTCGTTTGTCAGGTATGCAATATTACTGAAAAATAACTGGAATTGAAAAACCTTATTGTTGGAGTAATTTCTTGTATCACTTTTATTTCACAGCTCTCTACAACCGGGCTACTTATTGGACCCATCACTTCCGCTTCAGGGTCAGCTCTGAGTACCTCGGACAGAATCGGTTTAGGAATATGGACCTCAATTGCCACCACTTTAGCCGTGGGAGCCACGTTTTGGGCTATCAACAAAACGAACTTCTGCAGGCTTCACACAGCAATGCTGCTTCATTTCGTCTCTTTAATCGCTTACATTGTGCTGGAATGTCTGTTGCTCGTGAATACGATTCCACTAATTCAAGACAGGATTTATTTCCTTCAACAAAATATGTCAGAAGTTACCACTTCCACATTGGATACAAGGCGTCTACTTTTAATTGCAAAGAGCCTTGAGAGTGACACCGAGCTGAAAAAGAAAGCTCAGATTCAAATGCAAGGTTTGTTAAAAGGTATCCATCAAGTCACTCAAATAATTGGAGATTCATGAATAATCTTTAAACTTACAGCTGAATTACATCGCTTATACGCGGCACTGGTCTTGTCAATTATTATGGCACTCGGTGGAATATTTCAAATTCTGTTCCACTTTCTAATGAATTTAAAGACAGGGCGAGCAATCTGCCTTGGAAAAACTTATGTAAGCTATTCAGCATTATACAAAACCAGTCACTACCGGTTCTTAAATTCTTAAATAATTAACCAGATTCATTCATTCCATTAGTTCGAAGGAAAACTGTTACGCATGCAATCGTTCGGCAGTTCCTGGAGGAACAAATCTTTCCGACTAGGATCTAAAGAAAGTACACTCAATCTGCCAAAACTAGAAAGATCCGACACCCTCCCTCCACCACCCTACGAATCCGGCTATTTTCATCCATCGCTGAGTGCTTAACAATCAATAATCACTATTTAAATGTCACAAATTTTCAATGTTGGGTTTAAACTTTAATTTGTTTAATATTTAAACTACAATTCAATTCATCAGCAATAAAAACGGTTGATTATTCATTAACACTAAGACAAATAAAGACGTTTGTTAGCGACTTTGCCTTTTCTTGTCTTTGAAATTGATTGTAATTTCCTTATTCAAATATAAATTAATCATTTTCTGGTAACGCTTGTGCCAAGCCTCTTTTTGCATCTCTTGCTCCTTGAACCACTCAGGCATCAGAGGATCCGTCCATTTCCGTGGAATGGGCTCTTCCTTAGCCCGTTGAATGACTGAAGCAACGTACTCTTTCGCGTCAAATTTCCTCGCAGCGTTGATAAGCTCCATTTTTGAGTTCAAGTATTCCTTCTCTTTTTTAATGGCTTTACGTAATCTTAACTTTGCCCACTTGTACTTCATTTTCTTTCGAAGTTTTCTCAGCTTATGGGTATTCATTTTACGGCGACGGATAACAATGAGACGTGCGGCCTGCTTCTCAACTCGTCCGGGATTGTTTGGGCTGTCTTGAATTTCTTTGTTCGAATTTCCTTGATGAGTGGGTGTTTCCAAAGGTGTTATTATCTGAGGAACAACCGGTGTTCGGTATTCTGATCGTCGTAACATCTCTGGGGGTATTCCAATTGACGGTCTAATTATGGATTCCATCGGCAGCTCCAAGTTCCCATTCCTGGACTGACTGAGCATGGGAAAGAGGGAAAACTTCCCAACACACATAAATATAAATATTAGAGAAGTAATTTAAACGCCCATTTTAGTTTTAAAAATTGTTTAAAGTTTGGAGAGGTACCATTCTTGCAGTTTCCATCGCCTTCTCGCTCTCCCGACCGTAGGCGTGAGTTCTGGAGTGAGCGTTCCCATAAAATGAGGCAAGGTAAGGTAACGCGGCATCCAAAACTGGAGGATCCAGGGATGTCGTCGCTTGTGCATGAAGATATAAAGGTCTGCCTTCAACTCCATCGATATTTATCGTTATTCCCTCTGCAACAGGAATAAAAGAATGTTGAATGTGTATAAAGTCAAATACTTGAGAACAAATTCAGTATTTCAAATCATACCAAAACCTTTTTCTACTGGAGTGGCATTTGGCGAAGATGAATAAAATCGGATATTTTGAAACGTTCTTGAACAAATTCCAGCGGTTACACTTTCAAAGATTCTAGGATCACTAGTAGATGACTTGACAAATCCTCCTGATCGACATCCGTTCATTCCACTTTGCTGATGAAAAAACGCCGGATTCAGCCATTTCAACCAGGCTTGACGGGAAATTCTGAACGCCATTGTTGTACGACGATCCCAAATTTAAGGGTAATTTGATTTGTAGAGAGGATTTATCATTTAAGTCTCAAGAATAAGTTTGTCCCTCCCCTTCCCTACAATAATAAAAACAAACATATACACAATATACAAAATCCGCTTGAGAAGTAATGTATTCATTCACTGTGCACGTTAAAGTGTGTTAATTCACTACTTACCTTCATTAACAGCTCCAATTAACTGTTTCGGGAATTATTTTTAATTCCTTCCTTCCATTCGTTAACTGCTGCCGCTGAAAATGTTTTTGAAAATGTCCATTGCACCATGCACCAGTCTGGCCAGTCGGTAAAAGTTCTTCCTAGGCAGAGGCAGCGCAGAGGCATAGAGGCAGAATCGCAGAATGCAGAAAAACAAAAACAAACGATACGCATTGACTCAGACTCAGACTCAGACTCAATACTTGAGAAGACTCAATGGTAAGTACACCTGGACATGGCACTTGATACATGCATTTGTTTGTGGACACATGGTTCAGAATAGTTCAGATTCAGATTGGAATGAGTCAAAGTCAACTACGAATGCAACTCAGCGTTTTGGTCCGTGAATCCAAAATTGGATTACCCATCCGAATCTTTGTCAAAGTTAAATATAGTAACATTTAACTGAGTGATACAAATTAAATTATTGGAGCTATTAATGAAGGTAAGTAAATAGTGCATTCAAAAATATATAAAGTAAGACACTTTAATAATGATTGAATTGTGTACTTCTTCTGAACTGTAAACTTTGTTTTGAATTTTTAATCCGTGTTATATCATATCTAGGGACAAACCTGAGACTTTTATTATTTTTGTGTGATAATAAGTCCTGTCTAACAATTAAGTTACCTGGATCGTCGTTGTTTTTCTCCAAATATCAATAATGGCGTTCAGAATTGCCCGTCAAGCGTGGTTGAAATGGCTGAATCCGGCGGTTTTTCATCAGCAAATTGGAATGAACGGATGTCGATCAGGAGGATTTGTCAAGTCATCTACTACTGATTCTAGAGTGTTTGAAAGTGAATCCGCTGGATTTTGTTCAAGAACGTTTCAAAATATCCGATTTTATTCATCTTCGCCCAATCCCCTTCCCGTAGAAGTTGGTTTTGGTATGATTTTATTCTGTGTACTCTTAATTTCTTCTCTATTCGATGATTCGACCATTTTTTAGCGCATTCTTTTATTTCTGTTGCAGAGGGAATGACGATAAATATCGATGGAGTTGAAGGCAGACCTTTATATCTTGATGCACAAGCGACGACATCAATGGATCCTCGAGTTTTGGATGCCATGTTACCTTACCTGACCTCATTTTATGGGAACCCTCACTCCAGAACTCACGCGTACGGTTGGGAGAGCGAGAAGGCGATGGAAACTGCAAGAAAGGTATTTACCTCTCCAAAATACATATACTCTAAAAAACTAAAATATCGTGGCCATTTAAATTACTTCTCGGTTATCTCTATTTTTTAAATACAGTAAGATGTTTGTTTTGAATTCGTTTAGCAAGTTGCAGATTTAATCGGAGCAGACCCGAAAGAAATTATTTTCACATCAGGTGCTACGGAGTCAAATAATATTTCACTGAAGGGTGTCGCAAGATTTTATAAATCAAAGAAGACGCATGTTGTCACAACGCAAATTGTAATTTTATTGATTCTACTCAAATTGTCTCTCTCCCCACTCATCTCAAAATTTTACTGTCGCCTTATTTTTTTACATGTACTGATTGAGCTACATGATTTCTTTTTCTCCAGGAACACAAATGTGTGTTAGACTCATGCCGTGCTTTAGAGTCTGAAGGTTTTAAAGTAACGTACCTGCCAGTTCAACAAAATGGAATAATTGACCTAGATCAATTCAAGGAATCGCTAACTCCAGAAACTAGCCTTGTATCTATAATGGCTGTAAATAATGAGATCGGAGTAAAGCAACCAATTTACGAAATAGGTGTGTGTCTCATTGTAATAAATTAAAAAATAAACCAGGGTTCCCTAAAGCAGCGATTACATTTTATAAAAATTGGTTTTTGTCCAATTCTTTCAGGAAAACTTTGCCGAGAACGAAAGATTTTCTTCCATACTGATGCTGCACAATCTGTAGGAAAGATTCCAATGGATGTTAATGAGATGAACATTGACTTAATGTCAATTAGTGGTCATAAGATTTATGGACCTAAAGGCGTAGGGGCGCTGTACGCCAGGCGGCGACCTAGAGTACGTTTAGAACCTGTTTTCAGTGGCGGTGGACAAGAAAGAGGTATTAGGAGTGGTACAGTGCCTACCCCTCTGGTGGTTGGCTTTGGCGCAGCCTGTGATGTGGCTAAACAAGAAATGGAGGTAACTACTATTTAAAGCTGAAGAATTATTTGGAAATCTGAATTAATTTAAGCTTACATTACACTTAAAATTTTTGGAATTTCAGTATGACTGGAAAAGAGTTTCTGCACTGAGCCAGCGTTTTTGCAATAAAATTGAATCGGAATTAACACATGTTATTCGAAACGGAGATTCAGAACAAACTTATCCCGGCTGTGTAAATTTTTCTTTTGCCTACATCGAGGGAGAAAGTCTGTTGATGGCTTTGAAGGACATTGCAATTTCAAGTGGCAGTGCCTGTACATCTGCTTCTTTAGAGCCTTCCTACGTCTTAAGAGCAATTGGAGCCGACGAGGATCTTGCACATTCTTCAATTCGATTTGGCATTGGCAGATTTACAACAGAAGCGGAGGTGGATTACACAGCAGAAAAATGCATTCGTCATGTTAAAAGACTGCGCGAAATGAGGTAATGACAATTTCAAAAACTCAAGACTTTCTTTTAAGGAGAGGGGAATCATGAACGGTTTATTTGTTTTGGTTTACAGTCCTCTGTGGGAGATGGTGCAAGAAGGAGTTGATATCAAGACAATCAAATGGAGTCAGCATTAGGACCTGGCATGCATCTGACTGTTTTGACTGGTACTGCTGGATGGAAGCTAGAGTAGAGGAGGAGGAGGTGTTTGTTAGTGTTGAATTAGAAGAAGGGTTTGAGGCATATTTACAAACATGTCCTGGCTCTCCTCGAGGAAACTATTTAAAGTTTACTCTCCTGCAAACCTTTGTGTACATACCCGACTACTCATTCAGCAGTGTTAGTTATAGTGAACAGTCAATGTAATATGACTCAATTGCAAGTAGTGCTCACGAATCTGAATTTTCAAACTACGACAAAAAACAAGTTATTTTTATTATTACTATTTAGAAAACTTGGAGAAAACTTGACTATTACTAGTATGTAAAAATACCTAAACAAGTTCCGTAATGTTAATGTACCATTTTGAATTCTGGCAAAATAAATCAGTAACAACTTGCAATGTTGTCAGTTTTATAGTAAAAAATACTTTTTAATACTTGAGAGAATCCAATTTACATGAGATTATGAGATAACAATGAATCACCAGGAAAGGTTGACTTCACAGTCAAAAATAGTTCACCAACAAATGCCTGAAAATTTCAGACTAGGTATCTAACTAGTGACTAATCTGCTAAATATTTAACAAATGAGGTATTAGATTACAACCAATACTTTTTATGGAATGCTATTGGCAGTTTCTCTTCCAGAAAATCTACATTAGCACCAGATTTCAAAGCATTGATTTATCATTATCATTCTTCGTTAACTTTCCGATAATCTGGTTTTGGCTGAGTAGTTGGTTTGTTGGCAGGAATTTCCTGTGAACATTGAATGGTACATTATTTCAATTCAGGAAACCAAATTGTAATCTTGTTTGTTTTTATGTGCAAAACTTTACCTTGCACAACGTTTCCAGATCACAGGTTTTTATGAAAGGTTCCATTGCAGACTTGAATTCGTCCAGAGGACAAAGATACTTGCCATCACACAATGGTTGTGCTATTGGCTTTTCTTTGAACATCAGTCCAACTTTAAAATCTTGGGAGCACCTTAAATTGATAATATTATGGCATTTGAACGAAAGCAAAAAATGTGCTTGGCAAGCGGTGCTTGCTAACAACCGAGTTCTATTCTATTTGGATTACGTCGCTTACCGATACAAAACGAAGGCTAAGTTTGTAGCAAAAGGGTCAATAAAGCTTGTCCTCCACTTTCTTGAGCTCCTATGATGATCAAAATTGTCACCTAAAAGAGGCACGGAGTCATTGAACAAACCTAAACGGGCTATGACTTTTAAGAGGGTTCCACTATGAGTAAAATAGGCTACAACGGATGGCGATGAGTCATCTTCGACTTTTGCACTGTGAATAAAAAGGAGCCATTTCTTACTTTAAAATTTTAATAAAATAACATGAAAATTTAAATTGATGGAGTAAAGTAAGTTTGACGTACCTAATTTTTGCTACGAGGTCCCCGATGGTTGGGCAAGCTTGTTCGTACGTTAATTTGTACCCGTAACCATCAATCCAATAGTACTCCACGTCTTGCCTGTATTCTAAGATTTGCAGATCATATTCATCGAATACGTTGCACCAGGCTGAAGGTTTCGACGGATTCCAGGCAGATTCGAAAGCACATGTGAGATACATGATTTCCACTTCTTCGAGTGACGGTGGCTTTTCTAGGCCGAGTCTTCCCTGCAGTTTTCGTATCATTTCTTTGAAAGTCATAGATGTTTCAAATTTTACACGCTCCTTGTATGCCTCTGGATTCTTGTCAACTTCTTTCTTCCACCTTTTACATTCTTTGTAGAACTACAAGTTAGGCAGGCACAGGCATAAAGAGAAATCCCCAAGATCAATTAGTAATTAGCAATTTTACTTAAAAGCAGAACTTCATTAATAGAAATTTGATTACCCGCAAAACTGGGTCTGCTGGGACAGCGGTTGGAAAATATATATTTTCTAATTGTGTATCCTCCTGGAAAATTCCTTTGGTGAAGTGCTTCGCACTTTCTTCAGCTCGTTGTGTTTTCGTATATTTGAACTGTAAATTAAGTTCAGTTTGATATAAAAATTGCGGAACAAGTTATGTGCTTCCAATGACTGCATGAATGGTGAATGAATTATCAGCTAACCTTGAAAGTATCATTATGATACTGTTTCGAATATAGATTAGGATACCGCGTCTTGAATCTTCTTGAAATTCCCGATAGTTCGATTTCTCCTTGAGGTACAAGAATCTTTTCATTGGACTCTGATGGCAAGGGCATTGGATCCCAGGTTTTCAATTCATCCAGTTCTCTTAAACAAAGATTTCCTGAAATTATAAATCCCAAACAAAAGTTGATGAACACGGTTACAAACACGAATTTTAAATTCACTTGTATAATTGCTGTGAAACCTTTTCCGATTTGATGGCCTTCCAGAATCTGCTCCTTCAGTCGAGGCAATTCTTTCTTCATGGTTTTGATGACCTTCGTCCCAGGATTCCTTGTTCCATGGCGCACTAAATGCCAGGCGAAGACAGCTTCACAGGAGCCATCTACAATAGAGTAAAACGCCTTTGTGAATACTGCTTAAAATATCTTCAATTTGTCGTTTATCTCGTGCCACATGTGAAATTACCGTGATACGATCTGAAAGGGTCCCCGAGGGCTGCCTCTGACTCCAATCCCTCCCCCAGGTACGGAGTTTTTGTGGCCATGTAAGTGAATGGGTGTGATATTCGCCCATGACATGTCTGCCCAAAGATAACTAATCTTCCTCCAAAATACTCGTGGTAGCCTATACCTATTGCCAGTGTACTGACAACAGCGAAGATCAATTTCCCCAACATAATGACGATGACGCCGACTTGTCTTGCACGTTGAGGTTTCCACCGAAATTCCCCTCTAACATCTAATTGCAGTCGGTTGCCCTACTTAACACCCTAATAAAACTAATGTTTCCTAAAAACTCAGTGCAATAAACTGGTTTGCGATAAATACTAAACTATTGATTGAAACATCGAAACTGTTGCGTTAAATACTGAATGAGGGAGAAAAATTAATGATAACTTCAAATCGTGACTTCATTTTACTTCGGCTTCGTGAAAAACAAATAAGGGAAAAGGGAATGATTCTCCTTTTTCATTTTTCGGCACTTGTTTGTCCTGTTTGTTTACCGAGTTGGTGTTCGTCTCTCAAACTCTGTGATTCAGCAGGTTTCGCGGTATAGAGCCGGGGTTGCACTTTCCTAAGAAATGTTATGCTGACAAATTGCAACTGTTACTGGTTACTCGGCGCCTTTTTACTAAATGTAGGCGCTTTTGAGATTGACATTGACATTTGGGTGCAGTTATTGAGATATGATTTTCCAACCACTGTGTGAGTCACTGGAGAATGCACAAAATGTAGAAAGATGAAACTGGAAACGGCGGCATGACATAGAGCAAGTTTTAATGTCGTGCAAGGTTAAGAAATGATCTAAAATTCATTATTTGGTCATATTTGAATGCTTGTAAAATAGGCAATTTCAATTCACAGTTATAAATGCAAAATGCAAACTAAGCAAAGAAATGACGAAGTTGGAATAGAATGAGTGTAGAAGTTTAATTTTTTAATGTTTTCTGCAATGCAATAAAATTGTAGCATTATAATTTCAATTTGAAAAGTATTTACAAACCAACAACCTATTTTTTAACATTTTAAAATATTATGCACCTTTGAAGACTATTTTCAGACTGAGTTATTCTTAATCAGTTATATAGGGTAAATTAAGTAACAGTCGCTTGTTTTAATTTTCCTCTCAAGATTTCCTTTTAAGGTGATTCGACTAATTAAAAATGACTACTACTATACAAAAATGAACTTTCAGTCATCATAATTATTCGCGTATGTATTTAGTATTTAACGCTAAGTTGTTCATTTAACCGCAGGTTCAATTTATGAAAAACTACAAGTCTAGTCCTCACTATAAAAACATTGACCAACATTTGTGATGTTTTGCTTGCTTAATCATACTAAAGTATTAATATGTTAAGATAATAAATTGAAGTGATGATTTATGTTGGTCACCATCAGTTGTTCACGAGTTTATAGTTTACGTTTGAGATCATGACATTGAACGACTATTTTGTGTCGAGAAGCTCCTTCTGTTTCAGCACCATCAATTTTTCCGCGTCA
This sequence comes from Cyphoderus albinus, assembly GCA_021029165.1. Classification (NCBI taxonomy): domain Eukaryota; kingdom Metazoa; phylum Arthropoda; class Collembola; order Entomobryomorpha; family Paronellidae; genus Cyphoderus; species Cyphoderus albinus. The sequence goes on from VYYJ01002026.1 coordinate 16,668, forward strand.
GCAATGTAATTGTCAGCACATTTCATTATCTGTTAATAACAGAAAATAATCGTGTTAGCTAAATAATGTTAAGCGTATGATTGCCGTATTATTAATGTTATTTTATTTTCACCTGTTGCTGAACGCTAAAAAGCAAATCCTCTGACAATCCGTCTTTTTGGGATTTACATTGCTTCACGTATTTATTCTGAACACCTTGGAGTGCAGTTTTGTATTTTATGAACAAGGCTTTAGCATTTTTTGCGAGGTTTTCCCGGTGCTCACGTGTAACCCTATTTAAAGCATGCAAATTAATTACTTTGATTCCAGTAGAATCTACTAAACTCTAAATGATTTTTACATTAACAATAAAAAGACGTACTTTGGTAAAGGCACGAAGATGGTTGTTCCTTCTTGTTGTGGATTCAAATTCATACCAGACGCCTCAATAGCCTTTAAAACGGGTTTGATTGCATCAGGTAAAGATGACAAGTTCAAAACTGCCATTTGCGGATTTTTTCTTCCAACTTGAGCTAGTTCTTGCAAGGGGTAAGTCTCCCCGTCGAACTCCACCTGAATCAATTCCAGAGCTCCTGAAAAAAGACAAAGGAAAGATTAGTTCATATTCCTAGATACTTCCTTAACAAGACTGGACTCATTTTAATTTTGTTTTCCATTTACCCGCAGCTCCACGAATATTCAGCTGCTTTGTGTACTCATCCTTCATTTGCTCCAAAAGTTTCTCCAGTTGCAGCTTATACCTGTCCACATCAATGACGTCTCTCATTTCCTCTTCATTTATAACGATTTTAGTACTTTTCGACTTCGGCTTATCCTTGCCTTTCGCGTAGTAGCGTCGTGCCTCCATCAGGATATTTTCCTTGCCAGGTGCCTTCAGAATGGCACCGAATTGTTTTAATCCGATAAGTGGCCGAATACTTCCCTTACCATCTGCTCCAGAGTTCGTCCCATTGCTTACGGTCAACTTGCTGACTTTTTTACCGACTCCAGTCAACCCTGCGACTCCCACCGGTGGGGTTAAGATGTTTAACCTTACAGCACCACCACTGGATCGACGTGACCCAGCGGTGCTACTGGCCAAAGAACTTGCTGGTGGCAAAATTCGACGGTGCGCAACAACTGCAGCAACAACAGGCATTCTATGTTGACCCTTTGCTGAATTAGTTGATGAATTTCCTTCGACAATTGAAAATGAAGGTAATACCGGTAAAGCAGTGGAAATACTGGAACTGTAACTCTTGTTGCTCTCGACACTTCTTTTACTAGTTCTTCCGGATATAGAAAACTCTTCACTGTAATAATCTCTTGTTGTCTCTAACAAAGCACAATTGTAACTGGAACTAGTTCTTATTTTGACACAAGTTGACTGGAACGAAACTCTTTGAGCAAAAATGGTGATTGGTTGAAAGAATCGGATTTGCATGGTCAGCAGCTAAACGTTCGCTGCTTTGTTGAATTCGTTTTTTTATGATTTTATTAGTCCACAAGTTGGAAGACGTCTCAAGTTAGGAGACATTAAGATAACAGTTATACACTACCACACTGATTTTTATACACTGTTGACTGTGTTGAATAATCCCCAAAGGACAATTAAACTTTTTCCCCTTCAATACTATAAATATATTTACTTTGTATCTCTAATCTTGTGCGAAACTTGTCCCATAAAAAAGTCACTTTCCTTTCCTCTTAATGGCACACCACTGACTTATAACAAACAACATAAATATATGAACACAATTTATACAAATGAAATTAATCCTTTCGCACAACAACGTTTTAAATTAGATTTTTATGTGTGAAATGAATTACTGTAAGGATTTGCAAGTTTGCAAAAACATGTATACGATCTATATAGAGTAAAATACACAGATTTAATAGGGCTTTTAGGCCACGAATGTCAACTAATGTTATTATAGACAGTTGGCAGGTTTCGCTTTAAAACTCCTGAAACAGGACCCGAATTAATGGTCTGATCGATGTGGTTAAAATGTCTGTTGAGTGTTGATGAGTCTGAAATGAAACACATGGACAATCATATGCCATGCCATAGGACACATTCACTATCGGTTTGCGTTTTATTTTTGGCTGCTGCAACAGCAGTTCAGCCGTGTCTCTCTATGAGCCGGTTCGGTTGGTTCTCAAGTTGAGAATCTCAACTTCTCACTCTTTTTATCTTCAATTTAAATGAATTTCCTTTGTTGCTTCATTTTACCTTAAATCTCGAATTGAAGCCACGCATTCACTATCACAATCTCCTCAGTTCACATTTTTCACACTATTTAAAATGCACTTTTTTCGCTTAATTATCCAAGGAAGTTGGGGACTTGGGGCGTATCAATCAAAGCTATGCCTTCATGTGTCCACCTTATAAACGTAAGGTGCTCTGCAAATAAGTACAGACCTCTAATTAATTTTTGATTTAATTATAAGTACAGCTTGAAATTGTATGACTTGTAAAGTAAAACTCTTGAAGGTATTTATGTGTTGGTTGGAACTGGAGAATGAGATTGTAAGATTTAAATTACCATTCCGTCTTTCGTTTCACATTGAAAAAAGTAATGTAGCTTATGCAGAGAGAGGAGAGTCGACCTTAATAGAGATGGACATGCATTCGTTCGATCAAATAGAAAGAAAACAAGTTTATCAGTTTATCAGCCTGAGGAAGCATGGATGATGGATTTGCTCCTTTACCCAAGAATGAAGATGTGTGGCGACAAAAATATAATCACTTTTAAGCCTGATAATAAGATAACTACTTTAGTTAAGTAAGCTACTACTATGTACTGACGTCTTTCCTGCAGCAAAACATGGATTGCTAACACACGCAACACAAAAGCAAGAATATTCAAAAGTCTATGAAAATGTTGATGTTGAATGTTTACTGATCAATCATCGTCGAATCCTTCATCTAGTAAACATTTAGCTTCTTGAGTTACCCTTTAATAGTGTGCATTAATACCCTTTCTTAATGCATTCTAGCCTAGACGGTCTAGGTATTCAGTCAACGTAAGAAAATAATTAGCTTGTTACGTGACTCTTGAAGCATACAACCTCTCTATGCATTAATTATTTAAACTGGAAATCAAGCAAACCTGAGTTTGTTAATACACTAAAAGTGTTAACTATTGTTTTAAAGTCCCTCGAAGTGATTCAATTGAGGGCTCAAAGGATAACGGCAACTACAAAATATCATTGTGATCTCAACGGCTTTAGTTTCCTTAATTAATATTTTTTAGAATTATTTTTTGGGTAAATTTTTAAAATTAAATCGCTTGTGATTTTAATGAAACAACGCTTTTTGCTCTGCGTCTTTTTTTTTAGATTACTTTGGCTATTTATATCCAGCCAAACTGTAGCATTATTAGTCATTACATACTGTCCTATTAATAATGCTTTCCATTCAAACCATTTTATTTTTACAGTATTGTTCCATTTTGGAGGAGAAAAGCTGATAAAAATGGCGTCACTTTAGACTTAAGAATATAAAGTTTTACTTACTTATGCTTACCATAACGCAAATTCTTTTGAGGAACCACTGAATACTTACACACTGTGATCACAGAAATTAAGTTACTTGTACTTACTTGCAACTTACAACGTTACAGAAGGCGACCATAAATCCATCGCTTATAGTCACGGACACACAAATCCTTCTGATGCGTCAGTATGACTAAAAATAAAAATACACCCAAAACGAAAATCATTATAATTCAGATAACCTAACCAAGAAGTAACAAGAAACCATTTTACTTGTAATTTTCCATTAAATGCAGTAGCACAAAGCTAGATTAAACTACCCCTGACTAAATCACAAGACGAAGTTAATCTCTATACACCCAACTATTCATATGCATACAAAAATGCTTATTTTTGGAATTACAAAACCCAGGTAGAGTAAATTAATTTTAATTCAGTTTTATTTGAATCGTAATCGACAATCGCTGTCAGAAAATCTATTTCTAAAAAAGGTTCCTTCGTTCAGTTTAATGTAACAACCACATTTTTATACAAATTTTCCTTAGACAGATTTGCATAATTTCAATTTGAAGCACAGACATTTTCAATTATATTGGACTCCGCCAACCGAAAGCTCCATTTATTTGCTTACGAGTTACGAGTCCAACAAATAATTTTGCCGTCCGAAAAATATAGAATCAGGTGCTTATTTTTTTATATTTTACTCGAGAGATCTGCATTTCTAAGCATGATTTGTATTCATGTAATTCGCTCTAAACCATTTCTAAGCAGTCAGTGACTTACCATTAGTCGCCATCAATGATCGTATTTGAACTTTAGAACACTTTTCAATTCGGCATAATACAGTTTTATGAAATAGAATGTTATGGCGGAGTGCTCTGATAATTATGTCCATTTGCTCTTTCCGATTACGACATCAATTCTGAAAACGATCGAGATCTTACGTTTATTAACTAGGTCTAATTAATGACACCCATTAATGAAAAAACATGTATCTACTGACTGAACATAGCATTTTGGAGAAAAGGAAGCAGTTAACTGTTCAAGCCTGCTTTATCGTATTGTTACTACAATTAAGTATACTTAGCCTTTGATTTAACACATCAGCAGTATATCGAAAATGAACATTAAAATTATGACTGTTTGTTAAAAACAAGTAATTTTGTGCAATAAGATATGAGCTCATTTGACCTTTGGTGATCTTATTTTTATTTTATTGATTTTACGCTTTTATCTGCAATAATGATCATATCAACATTTATCATCTTAAGCTGTACCTAACTGATTTGGGATGCAAAAATTAAATCTCTTGGTGCATGAAAAAATGAAATCAGAATTTGTCATGTTGTATGTATGTAGTCTTTGGGCTGTGGCAGTATACATTTTAAGTAAAGAAATCTTTCCTTGACCACTGATTTTCATCTGATTACTTAAATCGCATCTGTAGAATCAAACGTGATTTCCGTATCTCTTTTAATTTATTTATCACGACAAAAAGTCAAAGAAGAAATAAATTTTCAAATATCTTTCAAACATTTCTGAATTCTGTTAAAATTATTATTTCTTCATAATTTTTAATTCAAGCACTAGCAATTGTTTGATTGAATTTAACTATAAGATACAAAACTACAATTAAAAAAGTTTACAAAAGTTCATATATGTAGTTCTTTTAAAAGTGTATGGTCAAAAATTAATTGGTTCATTAACTACATTATCTACATATGTATACTTAATAGTGGTAGTAGCTTTAATAGTTGTTTATAATGTTTATACGTAATTATGATACATGAAACATTTTTAGAGTACTCAAACGCATTTATATCTGTTTACAGTCTAATGAAAAGTTGAATTAATCTAATATGGTTTTGATGCAGTGACATGAGATAACCTTTACAAGCGAAATAATTTCGTTAAAAGTGATATTTAAAAATATAATAGAAGATCAATAAATGTACTCGTAGTAAACAAAATATATTTTAATCGAAAAATTAAACCGTTTTGCTCTACACAATATTTGCACTTATTGGATTTTTTCTGAGGCACAAAGAAGTTTTACGCAAGAATTAATTTACAGATTCGTATCCGTGTCTAACTATAATAATAAGGCACATGAAAAAAGAATCATTTGGACATTTACGATACTCTACATAATCCCTTTTTGAGTGCTCTATTTCGGTTGCTCCCAGTCCCAACCATTGTTTCCGGAGTCACTGCATTTGAACCCAGATTTGCCCTAGGTTTTTTCGTACTCTGTTGCTTTGTACTGTCATTGCCATCCCAAACGTCAGTAATTGTTGTAGCCACTGGTACTGATGATGGTTTTGGTTCTACTGGCACAGAAGAATTCGCAAATAATAGAGAGGACTGAATTTGGCGTCCTTCAACAGCTACTAGATCCGAGCGGAGGGGATATTTTAAAGATTTCTTTAAGAGAAGACTATTTATTTTATCCAATTCCTGCAAAATAAAATAATAAAGGGAAATATTCTTTATAGTAGCAATTCTGAGATTATGTAAAATAATTCCTGAAATCCAAATTCTACAATGCATAGTAGGATTTCGAGTTACAAGTTAGTAAAGGTTTATCAATATTTTGTGTCACTGTAATTTAAAAATCTGGTATTCATTTTTTGCCTTTTTACAATACAGAACCATGTGTGATTCATGTGTAGTGTAACCCTTTACTCTGTGACACGTCTTGAACTATAAGGTATTTAGTAAATATGATTGATAATGGGTGCAAGTTAAGTATTTGTTCCAACCTGAAAAATTACTTTGGAAGTGTCCTCAAATCTCTTTTCAATGAACTCAATTTCTCCTTTATCGCAAGTCCTTGAAATGCCGGTCTTTCTCACTTTTCTTAATGCGTAGGCTAACGAACTTATTGTTTCATTATTATCACTGTTGCTGTCAGCAATGTTGTTCTCATACTCATGACGTTGTGGCTTCACTTTGCGATTGCCACCAAACATCACATACTTTGCACCATTACAAAGTTCAATCAGCGGTCATTGTGTCAGAGTAAGAAACTAATGTATTTGGGAAGTGCCAAAGATGCTCCCCAGTTAAATTATTTCCTTCGCTTCATCGTTTTTTTGATGAAGAGTTGGGTTCTGATTATTCTGATTCTGAACTCAGCCCTGCAACACTTCCCCTTTCCACAGGTCCATTGTCCAGCCACGCTAGCCATGTACATTTATATAACAGTAATTCAATAGCAGAAGAATATTTCGACACTTTATCTTCCCACCAAAGTTGGTCCACCAAAGTTTGCTCCCCCGTTACCAAGATACTTCCATTTCCGTAACTTGTGTAGAAAAATCGATACCCTTAGTTGTAAACTTATGCTTGTTATGCTTACGTTACCCCAATCGAAACCAGTAGCATTTCGGTTTGGTTTTCGCGATTGCAGGTTATTCGGAGACTAACAAAAAGGAGCAAAAAAAGCCAACTAAAACTTTTCATACTTGTCAGCGCTACAAATAGAGAACAGGCACAATTCTAAATATTATGCTGTGAGAGATTAATTTCCTGTATTTAATATACAATCGAGAATTGTTGCCCTTCTACTATACATGTATACTTTCCTCCTTCCACTTATTTACGTGACACCGACTCCAAAAAATGAAATGTCATTGTATGAAACTCATTCCCATCTGAAAACTCTGTTTTATGATAAATGCCAAATAAAAATATACATACATTGCGAAGAGAACTTCATGCTGCCAGTCAACTACTTTACTATTTATATGATTTCCCGTAATTAACATTATTTATGCTCGCTGACACATCTTAAGATTTTTTCAACCCTGCAAGATTTGGGCTTCAATTATCCATTCATAATTACTACAAATCTAAGGCAAGAAGTTTCGATCTTACAAGATAGTTACACGTTATGAGCGTTAAAGACACCTCCACATCTTTCTATTATGTATTTATGTATCATGCACCTATACCCTTTTCTACAATGAGTTTAAAGAAAGGAATTCCACTTCGTAAGCCACAGTGACAACTGCAAATTTTAATCGTTCTACATATTCGGAGGGTGTGCAGACTCCGTTCTCTGCCTTTTAATGAAGAACTATGATAACTTACATTAAAAGTTGACGATAAGAATTTTTTACAAATACAAGTATCATATCATTTCCATTTCGCCCGAAAATTGAAACCCCAATCGAAACAAAAAGTTTAAGTTTAGATTTATATTACAAATAATGTGTGATGTTTTGTACAGTCAGAAACAAAGCGTGGGTAAAGTTTGGAGAGGTAGACACTTTGAGTGCACCTTGCTTTCTTTTATTATTACCAAAAGCGCCAAGACAAAGTACAAAAGGTATTGTACTTTTGTTACTTCCATTTAGCAGAAGAGTTAACACTTTGCACGCTGGATCGTCATCCAAAGTGCATAGGCTTATTTGTAATTTCTTTTCTTACTGCTGGGGCTGGATCAGGAGAGAAGCGAAACTAAGGAATTATTTTACGTATTGTTTGTT
>VYYJ01002027.1:0-24628 GCA_021029165.1 Cyphoderus albinus
CAATAATCGATTTAATAGTATTGTACAATTAGTTAATTAAAATTAAGAGATATTTACCATGCGTCTCCTGGTTAGTGTGAGTCCTCCTCCGTATTGCTTTTAGGGTTCAAAGGGATTTTCAAGGTTGCGTTCCTTGAAAGAAAGGATGAGCTTAAAACGTTTCACATCCTGATTTGGTGGAGGGTGAGTTGCAGTTTAAAAAGTGTAGAATGAAGTAATGTTTGAGCCAATAAAATTCTGATTTATGAGGAAATTAATTTAGCTATTGTAAGTTCGTCCGCCACCAGTTACCTTCTTATTACATAAGTACTATACTTGTTTCTAGTCCATAAATATAATTTAATCTCTGCACTCATCCGCGGTTATGCTGGCGAGCCATAACGTAACTCGTCCTAGCAGCTCTTGAAGAAGAGGGAATTGTTCATGAAGAGGAAAAGAAGTTTGACCTGCCAGTTATGACGTCTAAAATCGACATTTTCCTTGTACAATGTGGTCTTTGTTAATCATTTCTATTGACTAACATTATGCTTTATACATTGGAAAATGATGTTTGTTATGTCCAAAGTTTATTTAATTTAGACTGAATTTTGTCGCAAATATATTACGAGGTTAACCACGAAGCACGCAGAATTATCTTTTAAAAGCTCTGATGTCATTGGGAGTTCCAACGATGGCGATATTATTCAATTCTTTTGTTTCGTCAGTTGAGAAACTAGCGATTGAAAAGTTGACAAAGCAATAAACTGTGATAATAAAATGTATTGTGTTATATAATCGTCCTGTAAATAGTAACGCCACTAGCATGATTGATATGCATAAACTATTTTATTATATGTCATCATAATTCTAAAAATTAATGTTTGTTTTTCATTTTTTATTGCAGGCCTGGTTCAAGCATCGAATGACGTTATGGAGACGAGACCAGGGCTTAAATCCTGTTCAAACTCGCTTATGCTAAGGCAACAAAATGTTACGCTGTGTTACATATGCGTCTAAAATAGAGGCCAAGAACAATTAAAGGCATTTACTTTGTCCTAAGCTATTAAGGCAATTCTTATATTTATTCTAATCTGGGACTCAGTTGAATTGTTATGTAATATGATGAATCTTATGTATGCATTTAATGATACAGAAATCACTTCATTCATTTGCTTCGAAACATGTCCTAAATAGCTCTGTTAGTTTTAAAACTTCTATGAATTCTACTGTTTATTTTTTTCAAAACTTTTCTTACTTTAAGTCTTTCTATTTTCTTGAATGACAACCTCCCGATAATCTTTACAAAAATATTTCATTCTGCTGGTAAGAATCATTGTTAATCATTGATTGTATAATGCACATATATGCAATGTACCTTTTCGTGGTTACGAATAATAAAAGCTAAAAACGCCATTAAAATTTCCGTCTTTTTAAACAGTTCGTATTTATTATGTATGTATGTAAAATACACTCGGAATCAATTCCGCTCAGCCACAGCAATGCAATCATAATTATTTTTCTTCACACTTCAAGTATATTTTTATTCTCTTATAATAAATGTATTTTTCATGAGCTTATTTTAGTATCTCCCAGTCACCGTGGAGACATGCCAAAAATTTATTACAAAATCATGCAAAAGAAATGATAATATTACAACAGTAATGTTTTAGGTAAACGAAAGAAATCATCATCATGAATGAAAACGCCACTAAATTTTACTTGAATTCATTTCTTCATGTATATATTTATATGTATATCAATTATGTTCACAATTATCAATTTTATATATCATTTATGTTCACATTCACTTATTATACTAACATTTCGCTTAACGTTGATCACGTGAATTTATTAAAAACTTACCTTATCTTTGTTCATCTTACACTCTAAAAACGCAAATCTTAAAATACTGCAAAATATAACTATGAACAACGTTGTTGTTTCATAAAAAGTCATGACTATGTAGTGAAACAATTTCAAATCTCTTCACTCTGTAAAGATTCAACCTACAACTAATCTACAGTTTCAAAGCTAACTCTAAACTCTTGTATACTCTAACGATAAACTCATAATTTGTTCCATGATGGAGAAAGAATAATGTATGATGATTTATTTAGTTAATGCATTATCTTAATTCAAATTCAAAATATACTTTAGGTTACGTCGCAACGCGGAGTCGTGAAGTAGGTTTAATTAATTAATTAATTAGTTAATTTTCTGCGTTTCTGTACAAACACTCTTGCATTATGAATGCTAAAAGTTTCCGATCAAGTTAAAGATATTGACCGCGTTTTAAAAATCGGTTTGCTTACTGGTAATTGCAATGATTGATCCCGAATCATTATAGTACTTTATTTTAGTAATTTTTAAAAGAGTCATCTCGTACACGTTGTAGAGCACGTATAAAGCATGTACATGTATAAAAGTAAAAGACATTTTTAACCCTCTCGTCCTCAGTATTTAATTGAGAGAAGGTTACAGTAATACAGAGATGCGCTAAAAGTTTAGTTTGCGTAACACGAAATTATTAAATGAAGTAAAGCAACCTTCTTCGTTACATGATTCTCCAGTTATTTGGTGCATCTGGTGTTAAAATATTTGAAACTTGAGAAGTGATTCGAGTTCAAAGCTAAAGCAGTATAAATGGATTAAAAATGACGTGCGGCCTTGCAGAATAAAGGATAGGCGTGAAGAAACGTAATACCTAAAACGACGACACTGATGTGAACTGTGTTAGACTTTCAATTTTTATTGTTACCATATAATATATTTATTTTTTATAAATGACTTTAATAATCAGTGTCGAAATTATTTCATAACAAAAATTTACTAACTAAAACATAACAAAAAGATAGTAAAATAGTATGGCCTCCTCATTAAGTATTTGTTCGTTAAGGAGAAAGCTGTCCACTAAATATGCAAGATTGGGTTAGGCATCTTGTAGCATACGTGTTAAATATCAGAATTCACTCTCAACGTAAACAACGAATGAAAAACTAAAACATAAAGTTGAAAATTAATAAGTACAAAGCAGTGAAACATTATCCCAGGGATTGTCCAAAACAATATTTTCCCAACCTTAAACTGCATCCACAGTGCACTACAATCATTCAATACAACAATTATATATGTATTATACCTAAACGAGACCAGAATCACAGAGGACAATATTACTACAGGTAAATATTAACAAATTTCTTAAACTTAGCTGTAAGGTTGGAAAATATTTACGGATTAAAGTTAAAGACATCTATTTCTTTAACACAACAGTCAAATTCGTTGCAAACTGATAGTCAAAGCAGTGCAGCAAATGTAATTAAATGCATAAGTAATACAGTACAAAATACAAATAAATAACAACGTATGTATTAACCATAAATACTATATTTATATTCGATTTCTTGTAAATATGGCATCGACAACCATCTCTCATTATTAATTGTCCCGAAGTATTAAATAAAAATTGAATTTCAAAAGTTCATTGTAATGACCGCGAAAAGGTAATGATATATAATTTGGCACTAAAATTATATAACGATAAAATTTAGGCATTACTTTCGATGCAATTATAAATAAACAAGCTGCTTAAAAATCATTTACACTTTTTTAAAAACAAATTTGTTAACGTTCTCATGTTTTCGGATCACCAGATAAACACGTATAAACATTTTTAGCCGTTATGTTCTTGAAATGTTTCTATTTCAATAAGCTTTTCATTGAATCCACTCCTAAATTCACCGATAAATAACTTATTCTATTTCATCTTAGCCTAACATTTTCCACAATCAATAAAGCAAATCTTAGAAATATATAATATAATAACGTTTATATAATATTTATATTTATAACCCTATCATAGGAAGGTTTGAATTGGTATAAACACACTACCACAGAAGGAAAATGTTTTTTTTTTAAATTTCAACCCGCTGTATTTGGTTAAAAATTGAGGGATGTGAAAATGGGTGGGACGAATTACACCATAAGACCTTTTAAATAGCATGGAATGATTTTCAGTCTTTCACCTTGATTGCTTTTACAAATATGTATCAAAGCTGGAGGTAAGCTACGCCTGCAAAGTTCATAAGGGAATGCAACTCGAAGTAAGCAACAATAGACCAAGAAACTATTTTGTACCTACAGCGTTTTGTTTCGCTATGGTATATGTAGGCTTTCTCCAGCTTCACGTAAGAAAATATGCATTATTGTGTGTTGATATAAATACACGGCAAATTCACACAAAGTGCTGAATTAATTGCCACTAAATCCTCCCAAGATTATACAGAAAAAATGAAAACAGTGGAAGGAAAGCGAACAAGGTTTCTCATTAACAGTCATAAACAAGGTATCTAAACAACTAGTTTCACCTCAACAAGAATTATAGTATTAATTGTATAAAAGACGTAACATTAACAGTTATGGCAATACTTTCAGTTTGCTGGAATGAATAAATTTTTCGTTACTGCCGCTGTACTAGTTGTGACAGAAAATTTAAATAAAAAGTGGAAATTAGTAAGATACATACTTTGCTGGCAAAGTTTTTTTTAAATAGTTAAGGTTTTAAGGTGGTGGTGAACACAACAAAGGAAGAATTATTCTTTTAATGATGCTTGCTAACTATTCTACTACACTACACAAACAGGCATCGTGTGCAAATGTATGTACCTATATAATTTAATGATGATCAAAAATGTATACGCCGGACGTGACGTAACCAAAATTACGCTTCGACACGACTGCACAATTTACAGGAATCTTGTATTTACCTATACTTAATTTTGCAAATTTCCAATAAAATCTTATTTATCAGTTCTGCTTAAGTAAGGTTAGCATCCATTCCAAAAATTTGCTGCATATTTGTGGAATAGTTTGAAAAAAATATAAAGTTGATCACAGTGAAGAAATAAAAGTCGCTTACTAAAATGAGATATTTTTTTTGCTACGGTAATGGTGGTGTTCGCATTGTATTATTTTTGTAACAAAATGATATTTTTAACAACTACACTGATCAAGCAAAAGGTTGCCAAAAGCAGTGTAGTGGTGGTATCATCTTGTTATACAGTAGCTTTCTTGGAACACATAGTTACTCAGGATCACACTTTATAAATGTATGAGCCCGACACATCTTTTTGTAAGTACATAGAATCATGATTTTGGTATCCGTAAGTAAATTATAAATCGTATATGCAGTTACACTACCACTTTACACAATATTAGTTTTTTAATGTAAAAATTGTAATTAATGGGCTACGAAGTGGGCAAAGTTACTTAGCACCAGGCTTCTGGTGGTGGTGTGTAACTTTCATCATCACTAGATTGTCCACCGTACATGTCGGCTAACTTCTTAAATCTCGGTCCAAAGGCGGGCAGGAAGTCGAAGTTCAAGTCTTCATCATCTGTGCCCGATGCCAATGATGAAAGTGATCCCATCGAGTTGCCATCTCCTTCATAAGCATAATTTCTAACATCGTCGTACGGGAGACCATCGGGATCATTGTCGACTTTATTTTTGTTTCCTGTCAAGAAGCTCTGAATGTCAGGTCCTTCTCCAGGCTCTGGAGCTGCAAAAATTAATCGCAGAGAGTTAGTTGATTTTTAAGCTTTCTGGCATATGTATGAATGCCTTGCATGACTACGTTTTTGCTTACCTCGTCCTTGGCGATTGAGATCATCCATTGCAATTTTGTCCATGTTAGGATTAATGTAAGGTGGACCGTTACTAGCTTTCATGAGTACAGACAAATCGTAGCCAGTCTGGTCCCCTTCGCCACCTCCTTCGTCAGAGTAGTGAAGAATGTTATCTCGAACGTCATCATTAAACTCTCCTTTCACCTCCTCGTAGCTTCGTCGCTTTCGGTAGAAGAGGAATGCCAAGATAAGCAATAGAAGTACTAAAATGGACACCAAGATCACGATAATGAAGTTCCAATCAACTCCCAGTGTCTTCCCTACTCCGAATCCAGCAATCATGTGGTTGTCGCAATCCGTGACATTCATATTATAAGCGTAGCTCGGTTCTCCAAGATTATAAAACTGTAGAACAAAATCAAGATGCAGTTACTTGGCGTAATGACACGAATGAGTGGAGCGGTGATTAAATTAGTCGCAATTAGTTGCAAACATACCATTCTATTGTACGTTAAATTGGCAATGCAACCAGTAAAAAATGAAGTCGTAGGCACACTGCTCCAACGCATATTTTGTTGAAGAGATGACGGTTTGAAAGACAGACCACCTAATTGAAGTGGGCCGTTTACGTTAAGTTGAGTGTGGTTTCCTTCTGGTCGAACCGACGAGTAACACGATGGCTCGTTTCTCAGGCATTCATCAACACGCATCGAGATTCCCTATAATTTGATTCGAGATCGGTCATGTTAAAATATATTGTGGTCTGTCCGCAAAAAGCAGAGTGGAGACAATCTTTGTGTTCTTTTACCGTGGGAATCCATCTGATGGTAATTTGATGTGGCTTGGAATCAGCAAGGTCTGGAGGATTTACCAACTCCACTCGCGAGACACCGCTGCCATAGTCCACGAGAAGCAGCGGCTTCCCTTCGCGAAGCTCCAGGGATATGAAGTCTGGAGGAAAGGAAACCGAACGCGAATGTGAGTATTTGAACTGTAGTTAGATATTTCTCTGCACACGCACGTTGTGCCTCGAAGAGCACTTCATTTTCACTTGGTAATGCAGAAAGTTTTAAAATGATTATTACCAGAAATGCTCATTGGTGATGGAAATATTGGACCATTGTAGAATATTAGGCCGTTTTTAGTAATAGTCGTAAACTCTATTTCCAACGTGGAGTCATTGCAGACGGACAATGGGGAATACCAAGCATAGCTTTGTTTCTGGAAGGAGATTGAGGTCTTTTCACACCGTGGTCCATCGTATCCTGGTTCGCACTCGCATCTATTTCGTTCAGATATACATCGAGAGAATTAGTTTATTGTTATGAGTCCTCTTTGAGAATGTGTCTGAGTGTAAACCTAAGTGAGTAATTCACATAAATATTTCTCGTAATTAGTGTAATGAGCGTCAACTTACTCGAACCCATCAAGTCCACCTCCAGATTTACACGTTCCACCATGAAGGCACGGATTATTTGGTAAACAACCATTTTGTTGCGAAGCCGAAGAACAAGTACATTCCGGAGTGACATCCGCATCAACTCCCACGAAAGAGGACGTGTTCGTAAAGATCTTGTACGAGATTTCGCTCTTCTTCAATTTGTTCGTACAGCTAAACTCGCAGTGGAGTTTTTCATTTAAACACTCATCAATTCGAATCATCACAATATTCATCTGAAGTGCGCGTTGTAGCTATAAAATCCATCATCATTCCAAATGTAATAAACTGTCATTCCACTACATTCAAACATATCATTAGTTTGTGCTTTCATTTTTTCACTTACGCTTTCCTTAGACCCGGATAGAATTCCATCCAGCTTCTCTGCTTTCCAGTACGGAGAGTTGTGAACGGAATACCGGACATCAATAATCTTGGGATCAGTGTTTTGGAGCGAGTTGAGAACCGTGAAAATGTCTACATTTTCTTTGGGAACCCCAAATCTTGCAGCGAGCTCTTCCTGCAACAAGTCCTTCTTACTCCGTCCCTGTAGATTATTAAAATTCAGTCAACATTGAAATCTTATCTTTAAATTGACTTGATCCGTTTCAAGAGGATTTATAAAAAAAAATACTCACATTCGCGTCGGGCTTTATAAAGTTTTCCTTGGTTATTCCCATGAAACGAATGGATCCTGAGTTATCAACAGCTTCATCCAAAATATCTTTGACGGTCACAGTAACGTTGGCACCCACATCTTGATTATGCTTACTGTCGGTAACCTGAAATATAAAAAAAAGACATGTTGTCAGAGAAAATTAATTTCCTGGCCAACACCAAGCTTCAAAATAAAGTAGATAAAGTATACCTTGAAATACAAAGTGTAACTGCCCGCGACCGTTGTATGTTTCATGTGAATGTATCCATTTTCTTTGTCCAGATTGAAGAACGGGTGCGGTTTGCCACTAGCCCAGTCAAAAGTCTTATCCGGTAAGTCCCAGTCATCCAGGTCTTCAACATACACTCTGCCAATGGCAAAAGGTGATGTCTCCTTGTATTTGTACACGAAGATTTTGCTTTCTCCGGGAAACATCTTATTGTCATTATCGTCTCCAATGACGACCGTCAATGTGCTCGTTCCTGTTTTCGGAGGTTTACCACTGTCCGATATAACAATCGGAATTGCGTATTCCTTCCTTTCTTCCCTGTCAAAATTATCAATCTCTGCGCTCAGGCTAATTCCTGCAAGTCATTCAAGTTATACAAGAAAACCACTCAGTCGGAGTTTCAAATTTTATAATCCATTCCAGTCACAAAAAGTAAAAATTTACCCTCAATTCTGAACGACGTGAGAATTTCAGGTCGTGCCGAGCGATCAATAGCGAAATGAAAAGGAGGGCCATTCACTTCAGTGTCGTAATCATCCGCAGTTAGTTTTGTAATTGGACCCCTGGAACGCATTAAAATATTATGAAAGTGTGCTACTTTCGCATGCTATGGTTGATAAAGGAGTTGCATAATGGGCATTGCTAAAATAAAAGCGGTCGTACTTTGGCTGATTTTCATTCCAAACCACAGGGTTGGATCCATTATAAAACGGCGCATTGTCATTGATATCTTGTAAGTCAACATCCAGTTCTTGATATGCCGCCTTCTTTGTTGGTGTAAGGCCCCACTCATCGTAAGCTCCTACAATGATCTGCACAAAAGGATTGCCGTTCGGTGGATCCCGATCTAAAGCTTTTGTCACTCTCACACAGCCCCTCTCGTCAACAGCAAAGTTATCGTGTCCCTTGTTGATAAAGTAGGATATGTTTTGGGGAACCGTTTTGTCTCCGATATCGGGATCGTACGCTTTCAGTGTGAAAATGCAGTGCTGGGGAACAGTTTCTTCCAAAATCGTCGTTTTAACATCGTTTATTTTTTCAAACTTGGGCGGCTCGTCGTTAATATTGATTACACGTACTCGGACTCGTGCGTAGGTGTCATGAATCGAATCTGAGGCTTGCACGTTCAACTCGTACTATTGCAATAAAAAAATACTTTTTAAAATGAATGAATTTTCAGGCTTTAAAAAAACTTTTGATCTTTTGTTTTTATAAATAGTCAAACCTCTCGTGTTTGCTCGTAGTCCAATTGCTTTTTAACATAGATTACACCGCCAAGCTTAGAACTGGTGATATAAAATGCGTCTCCGACATTCCCTTGTGTAATGGTATACTTAATTTCCGAAGCTGTGTGAAGAAAATGTACGTAAATTAATGCTAGGAGAAATACAAGTGTGGGGTAATATGCTAAATGTATATGAAACATACCTGTGTCTCGGTCTTCCGCTTTCACCTCAATAACCTTGTTGCCAATATCTGCATCTTCAGAGATCTCGGCCTCATACTCCTTCTTGAGAAACTCGGGAGCGTTGTCGTTTTTGTCGGCAATTTCAATTTTCAGTGTTACAGGTCCTACATATTATTGATAAAATAAAAATAAAATGTCACATAAGCAAGCCATACATAAGCTTGCATGGTTAGTAGAAATGTCGTCCCACTCACGTTCATTCGGCTGTCCATCACTGCGAAGAGCAGATGGCGCACCATCCCGAGCGATCACAGTAACTTGGTAAACGTCTTTTTGTTCACGATCGAAGGATAGTTTCGTCGTAATTTCTCCCGTAATTGGATCAATTTCAAAGTTATCCTTGTCGTCTTGTTTCAGCGTGTATGAGACCTGTTACCCCAATTACAAGCATGTGAAATATATCCATCCAAGAAGAAACAGTAAGGTCAGTGATGCTGACAAGAAAGTAGAAAAATTAAGGAGCTTACGTCACGATTGGGAGATGTTCCATCTCTGTCAATGGCCCTGACTCGCATGACAGAAGTTCCAGGTTTTTCATTTTCCAGAACAACGCCGGAGGTTACATCCGTGAAGTCAGGCTGTTGAAACGTTTATACATAGATCTTGTTCATTGTGTTAACATTTGTAAAAGTGCTTTATTTAAAAATGAACTGTGGACACAAATTGTTTTTCAAACCTTCTCGTCATTGGTGTCATCAACAAAAATGGTAATTGTCGTCTCGTTGGCTAAATTGTCCTTATTCTAGAGGCACAAAAAATCAATATTATTTAATTCAAATTTTGGAGACTTTGGCCACCTTCAGGCGGTTCAAAAGTGAGATTATTGAATTTGGATCATAACTTACACTGGCCCTGATCGTGAGTGTGTACTTGGAGACGGTTTCGTAGTCCAAATCCTTATCGAGCTTCAAATTGGCTTTGTTCCCTGCGCTTTCCAGAGTGAACATTCCACCCTTATTTGTTGGCTCTGTTTGTCCATTGACGAGCTCGAAAAACACAAGATTGGAACTGGTGTGTGATCTAATATTTTAAAAATAAATGTATATATTACAAATAAAACGAAAAATGAGAAATTATCATTAAAATTAAAATTTTTCCTTACATTGCCTCCAAAATTTCAATGGGATTCGATTTGTCATATCCTCTTTCTTTGAGTCTAATGACATCCCGATGCGGGAGAAACACAGGAGGTCTGGTACGAGGGTCAATTATGTTAATTGTTAAATTTGTGGTGGCTGATTTCGGAGGCATGCCTCTATCCGTGGCTATAGCGCGTAGTTGAAACTTATGGATACTCTGGTGTAAAGGATGAGAAACAAATATTAGTCCATTGAAAATCTAAAGCGAACGTTTTGTACTTCATTTGAGTACCCTCGAAGTACTTACCGCATCAATTGGTTTCCTCAACTGGACTTCACCTGTTGTTTCTGATATCTGAAAGTAATCCAAGTCTCCGGGGCTGTCGGGGTGAAAGTCCAATTTGTACCATACCGTTCCATTCTCTCTGTCGTCAATATCCGTGGCCGAGATTCTCATCACAACTTGACCAACGCTAAAATCTCTGGGTACAGATTCTTTGTATTCCTGGGGTAATTTAGTACAAGGGAAATGAATTAATTAACACTGGCATTAAGTTCACTTAATTTAACACTACATCTAAAAGCCGCATGCAGATTAATTAGGTATTTCTATTTCAGTTGGGGTGCCCAAAAGAACATCGTACATAAGTGCCTCGAAAAGGGTAACAAAGAAGAACTACCTTTATCATCTTATTTCTGATGTACCGATAAGCCTTTTAAGCGTAAGCATGAAGGAAATACCATACACATCACAATTATAGTAATTGAACACCATTATCAGAGTCATTGTTAGATCCCATATTGTTATATAGTATATCAGCACTTTGAAAATGAGAGAAAATCAACTCACGAATCTTTCGAAGAGTGGAACTCCGTCGTTAATATCGGTAATGACAATCTTTAGAGTGCACACGGAATCAAGTTGAGGTCTACCGTTATCTGTGGCTCGGATAGTCACATACTCCTCTTTCTCACGTTCGGGTTCGTCACGATCGAAAACCTACGCAATAAAAATTGGTGCTTGTTGTTTCAAAACTGAATCCATTTGATGATGGACGCAATAAGAGAGATTCAAACAAATTTACCTTATTCGTCCTAATTATTCCTGTGTGCGCATCTACAGTGAATTTGTCATTATTTTCATTTCCGGATACAATGGAGTAGACTATGGTACCACCGGACTCTGGAGGATCCAAGTCCCTGGCCTCAATCTATAGAAAACATTGAGTGGTTTCTCATTGAATTTTCATGGATGCACTACGTGAATGGTGAATGGCACACGTGCGGTGAAATTCACAATGCTTACCCTGAAGACGGTTGTGTTGACTGGCTCTCCTTCAGGAACGGACGGAGTAACATCTTTGCCACAATTAACGAACTCAGGCTTGTGAAGATTTTGCTCAGAGTTAGACCGAATGCTGATATCATCCTATCAAGTGAAAGACAAACCTCAAATGTACTGTGAATTTCTAAAAAACACGAACTCTGTGCAATGCCAAAATCGTGGAGTGTTTTATATGCATAAAGAGTGCAAACTGCTTCCCACTCCACTGAGGGAATCGAAATCACACACGATGCGGTTATTGTTATGGAAAGGCTCGTGCTTCTACTCTTATTTCCGCATGAAGAAAATTACATGTGTGCCGTTTATCATTGGAAATTGAGATGTAGCTCCAATGTCGCAGCAATTTAAGCAAAGTAATTCTCCAAAGTATCTTTTCAAAATACAAATTCGTAACTGGCAATTGTTAAGAAGGCAGCAGGGTAATTTCTGGTGATGGAGTAATAGTGGTGTCAGAGGATGGGGAAAGAGAATGAGAACCGGAAGGATGTATGCACGAGCGAAACAAGTTGGCACTTACCCCGTCTCCACGGATAGAGTAAGGAGCGTAAGGCTCCGTGACTCTATTATTTTCTTGTAGGTAACTCTGATAGTTTTGAACTAAAGGCGCATCTGTCTCCCTTCCAACTCGTCTTGGTCTTGACCTAGAGTGGAGCTGGTCATTCCCGTGATGCTGCCGATGTTTGTGGGATTTACCTGAAATATAAAAAGAAAACACATGCTCATTTTGAAAGGACGCAACTTCTACTTTACTCACGCTGCACAGTCATTTAGGACCGTCAGCCTCAGCATCCATTTCTCTTTCTTTGCAAGAGGCAGAGAGAAGGAATTTCCATTTAAATAATTTATCATCGCTTTCACTGCACAACTCACAAATCAGATAGACGCGTAGGCCGAGGGAGAAAAGAAAGGGCTCGCACAACGTCTGAAGAGACAGTGGCCCACTCATGCTAATAATGTAGTGCATTGTGGTGAGTGGTGGTGAAAGAGGTGAACTTACTCACAACACACGTATATTAAACACATATTATGTCCGTAATACTTTGCGGTTTTTCTCTGCCATGAGTACACCGTGTAAAGCCATATATTACTCTGAATGTTTGCTTTCCCTTCTTTCAGTGAAGAGAATAGAAAACACGCCTATTAGCAATATTCTGCCGCTTCCACGAGCATTCCGTAGCACACTCTCCATCCAGTATCTGTTTTCAGCAACAATATTATGTAGCAAAGTGGAAGAAGAGAAAAAGGAAGTTTACTTTCTCCTAACGATATTTGGTTCATCTATTTTCCTACACATTCATAGACCAGTTTCATAGTGGCTCTATACCGCTATTATGATATTATCATGAACTGTGCTCAATGTCTCTCCTTGGTCCAGAGATTATGCATTTCTATGAGAGTACCTTCGAGTCATAAAGGGAGAGTGCGCTGCTACTTGAGAGAGTCTCTGTAAAATATAATAGTCACCTCTCTTTCTCTCTGCATACACGACCGCCGTCATAACAAAGAAACCAAAGTAGAAAAGTAGACGGTGATAAAAGGTGGACGTTTTTTTCGCAGCGAAAAAGTGGTTGTTGCTCTCTCTTCCACTTCACGCGGTCCTAGTTGGAAATTCAAAGGGCAGAAGGAGTTGGAAAAAGCTGACTTACGTTTTATGATATCATACGATATTTTACTACTCCGAATTGTTATGATGTGTTTTATACGATGCAACTCATTTGCCTAAACGTAAGCACTGATGTATTCCTTTGTAGGAGTAAATTAGGAGCTGGCGTTTAACCTGATAGCTTGCAAGTCTCGTCTCACTCTTATTCTTTGTGATTAACTCTTCAAAACAGCGGACCTCGAGCCAAAGTACCCAAATAAAAGTGAGCTCATTCAGTTGTGTTGAGTGAAGAGTCCAGCAGTACATAATAATGTGTGCGCCATGATGTGCATACATTATGTAGCACGGCTCTGCAGAAATTATCCTTCTTTCAAGTCGTCACTATTCAAGTCCACTATATCCAGTGGACTACTCACTCACTCACTCAATGCTACTTTGCAAACTTTTTGGATGAAGTGGGGAATGACGGTTTCTGGTGCTTTTTACTCTGTATCCGATTACAAGATTATTTTGTGTAAAATTACTAGAGGCGATGTATGCAAATGTTAGCGTGAGCTTACAAAAGTAGCACGAGGAGGAAAATGAAAAGTGGAATGGATGCTCTGTCTGCCATCATAAAACTTTTTTTTTGACACTTTCAATGCTAAAGGGCAACGTACTTTCTTCAAAATAATGTTTCTTCTCGACAGTTCTAAATCGACAAAACAAATGCGTGAAGACCGTAAAGAAAACGGAGACTATAGATTTGCTAGATAAACTGTAAGTGGTCTTGTCTTGCTTCCCGCATAACAGTCCCTCCAAATATTTTGTGAAATGATGTAAATAAAGGCTGGCATTAAGTAAATACACACAAGATTAGAGTAGCAGTGCCAATTTGCCTGTCTATTTTTTGTCAGTGCAAAACCGATATTATAAACCGTCAAAAGGTTGTGAATGGAGCTCTTTTTAAGAAGAAAGCTGTGTCACCATTTTTTGCAAGTAGGAACGCGAAGGCGTATGCCCTTGAGACATGGACACTCTTCTATCACTCCGTTTCTGCTTGCGATATTACTGAGTGCCGAGGCAGGTACAGGGGCAGTGACACGGGTGAAAACTCGACGCTGTGTTGAGTTCTAAAGCTCGAGAAAAGGTTCATCAAACCATTGGCATGAATTGGATTATTTGAAGAAAAAAATTAATTAATTATAAGCAGTGAAACTTTAACGGATAAACACAAAGGAAGTTGAGGAAAGTTTAGACTTTTAGAAGCACGCTCTCCAAATTATAGATGCTGTTTAATTCTGCTTATTCATCGAATCGAATCCCCATACACGAATATTGTTTTTCAACGTTCGGCATTTCAGACAATATTTCTTGAGTCTATTGTAGAAAGCAGAAATTTTCATTGGATTGGAGAGGAAAGCGAGGAAAAGCAGGGGGAATGACGAGAAAGGAAACGAGAGTGAAGTGCGCTGCTTCTGCTCTCAGGCCGAGCAGTATTCGAGTAACAGCAATAACATTTCTTAGTTCTAAATATAAAGGTGAGGAAAATTAAGCTAATCTCAAAGGTCTAATTTTTAACACTAAAACGTTCCTCCCTTTTGGTTTTTATTGCTAAAGGCATACATTATTACACTACATCTCTTTCTCTTTTATTTCGGTACAGCAAGCTTGACGAGAGGCTATCCAATTTGCATAATTATGATATGGTTTTTGTTTTCTGACTATTATACTTTCCTTTTCATTTCCAACGGAACAACTAAACTAAACTGTGCCGTTTCGTTGAGCTGAGACGCTTCTTCCTGAAACATATTCCGCTCTTGTCTTGCTCACATAATTACCACTGTAGCAGGATTGGGACTTTTCACCATTTAGTGCTTTAGGCTGCGCAAACGAAAGTATTGAATGACGTTTCTCGGAGTGGAAAAATCGAATCTCTCTGTTATATTGCTCTCCATCTCAATGTCACTTCAACACCCCCACAGAGAAAGCAAGTGTGAGCAACCTTTTAGACTAACAACTTTCACATGACTCTTATTGTTTTCCTCTTTCGCTTTACCGACTTGCTCCGTTAATTTTATGTAGCTGGGTTGTAAAAATTTGCGGACATGCCGTTCAAATGTTTGTACCTATAAACTGGACTAGGTCAATTGCATACAATCTTCAATGTGATGCTTTCTTTTGTCTGTCTCTTTTGCTTCATTTCAGTCAAGAATACAATTTAGGACCAATGATAAGGTAGGTTCTATCACACTCTAACTTTTTCTGCTTTTCTCGTTGTCGAACATTGTACAGGGCACAAAGTACACAATAATTATTTCAGTAGTGGTGTACCCAAAGACCATTCCTCCTACACAATTTAAAAATTCTCTCTTAGTCAGTTTCATGTTAATTATGTACAGTGGTGATAAAGGAACAGGTCTAACATCAATAAAACATAAATAAACATAGGATTTTCGACTTTTTAAAAGAAAAGAAAAACGTAGGCCCTGGTTTCATCAGTTCTTACATTAGAATGAATCACGGCGAAGATAAGGCAAAAAAGGAAGTTGAGATATGTAGGAGCATGTTTAAAAAAGATCAGAGCTGTCTGCTGAATAGTAGATAGAAACGTCATGATAATGCATAGTTTATAAGCTCGCCTGCTGTTTTTACATTTACCTCTAGATGAGAGCAACTATTCAACAATCCATACATTTTTGGCAAGAGAAATGGGTAAAGCAATTAGTCTTATCTATCTACCCTTTCTGTACAAAACATAACTTTCAACTTTGTAGATGCCGAAGTACGCTGCGCAAACAAAAATAATTATTAGAGAAAGAAAGACACAAGACTCTTGTAACAAGAGACAGGAATGTACAAATAGCAAGGAGAAAACGGCAACTGAAAAATAGAAATGTTCGTCTTTATATAATTAATCCACCTTTTAAATTATGTGTATCTGCGTAGTTCTTAGCAAAACGTTGCTGCGAGTCGCTCTTTGGTCGGTTACTATAAGCACTGGAACTGGCTGGACGCAACAACTAAACATTCTGTGTGGTAGTACTAGTTGAACAAACAAGCTTTCAGCTTGCGGAAGCAAAAACATGTATAACATTGCCCCGCTCACAAGCAAGAGTTCTCTACATCATGTTGTATACTGTAGTAAACAGTAAACAGAAAATAGGTGTGAGGTTTCCTTCACGGTGAAGGCTTCACCGACGCCTACTTCATCTTTAATTTCAACGACTTATTTTTTATTTAATATGCTTAAACCCAAAAACATAGGCAAGGTGAGATTTTTTCCTAGTCGTACACTGCGAAAAAATAAAGTGGAAATTTTCCATGATATTAAAAAACGGCTAACTTACTACATTTTGGCGTTCCAAAAATATAAAGGATCACCTATAACTGCTTAATGTTAGACTGTAACTTTAACAATACTTTGGTGTGTACTTTGCGTTTTCCGGTTGATTTAATAAAACGGCAGTAATACTTTCACTCATTTTGGTACTTTTCCAAGCAAAAATCATTGTCCATTTTATGCCTTTCGCCTCTTCTTTGTCAAGGAGATAACGAAGATCTTACGCCATTTTATGCATGAAAAGGAGTGGGAGACAATGAGAAGAAGAGGAAGTTGGTACATGAGTTTTCACGAGGCATATCAAAGGAAATAATGTACCTACTCACGTATGTATGCATCACGTTCTGCATTCGATAGAGAAAAGTCATAACGAGCTCATTCTTGTTAAAGTATACAATAAAATTTCTAATAAGCCAGTTTGACATGCTCAGTTTATTAAAAAGTGCGCCATTTAAAAAAGGATCGCCAAGAGATGCTACACGTGATGCGTCTTGGTTTCGGCTAAAAGAAACAAACTGTGATAGTGTATGTGTGTGTGATACAGCAGCGTAGGAGGATGTGAAATGTGTTACAATTGTGGAATTGCTGTAGCTGCTCACTGCTTTCTATTCGTTTGCCGAAAAGAATCTTTCCCATACATACGCAACGTTTGCAAAGAAACTGTCCTCTTTTTAATCCTTGGAGTTGAGCAGAACTTCCGCTCTCAGAAGAAAGACTGCTTAAAAGTAAATGACGGCATTGGCGTTCTTTAAAATGTGGTTAATCATAACGATGACAATTTTGTCAGTTTCTCCTCATCTCACAGAGAGGCACAAAGGAAGCTAAAAAGGAACACATTAAAGAAATCCTTGAGGTACTTCATTACGCACTTAGGTAACTTTTATGAACGATGCTTTATCAGTTTTTTATGATATGATAAGAATACTAACTTTTTCAAGTTAAAAATATAAATTTTTATTATGGCAATAGAAAGTTGCCATAACAAAAATACTGCTTTCCGTCAGCTCCAAATCGTAACGTTTGACATTTTCTGCTTTTTAATGCGAAATCGTTTTGCAGTTGATGCATTTGTGCTTTTGCTATTCCCCATTGAATCAGATCTCAACAAGCGAATTCATGCTGGAATTAAAATAGAGCATAGGAAATGTTTAACACGCCGCCAACACGAATGCTTTCTGCGTCCTTCGACCTCCAAATGATGACACATTACTTGGAAATGAAACCGTTGAAGCGACTTTATAGCGAAACAAATCCTTTTGTGTTGAGGAAATAAAAATTTGGAGTAGTCTTTTAGTCAGCTTTTATACAGCTGCATAAATAAATAGCGGAGTAAAATCAGAAAGGAAATTGACATTTTCCTTGAGTATATGTGACTGACGAAGAAGAAGAATAATGCCGAGATTGACCGCAATATTTGGCATTTTATCATTCCTTCTTATCCTCTCAAATGATCACAGCTCCAAATTATACACTGACAAAGGGACAGGATAGTCAATAGTCAAACAAGAGAGGCTATCAACAGTTTTATGTGTTTAGACAGAG
This sequence comes from Cyphoderus albinus, assembly GCA_021029165.1. Lineage (NCBI taxonomy): Eukaryota > Metazoa > Arthropoda > Collembola > Entomobryomorpha > Paronellidae > Cyphoderus > Cyphoderus albinus. The sequence continues at coordinate 18,289 of VYYJ01002027.1, forward strand.
GGAAGTCTTCAGTCATTCCGGGCGGGCTTGACGTAAGATGAAGGTAATCGAGAAGAGATAAAGTTTTACAATAAATATAATGGTCTTTTTGTTCCACTCACTCCCAGTTTGTCCACATGGATGTAACCAGCGTGTCTCCATGTGTGTCAGAGAAAGCAAAAGTTGTATAATCAGACCCGTCTTACAATAATGTAGCATTATGTAAGTATACCATCAGCATTTATGATGACGCGAACATGACAATGATATCAACTCGAAAACCCGTCAGTATAGGATTCGACGACAACTAAAAGTCCAAACTATCAACGTCATCTTTTCCAAAGCCAAATCATACCTCTGAACATGGAATGTGAGTGCACAGGAAGCAAAGAATAAATAGGCGGTGGGCTACTTTTCCTCCGCTGTGCGTTTGCACAGTGACACACAATTCCACTCAAAACATCCTATGACACATAAAACGAACAAATTCTGCTGCCACCTCAACTTATAAAACTAACGGCATCGCATTGCATCCCACTCGCTGCCGTATAGTCGGTTTTTAGTCAATAAAATGGAAGCGAAAAAAAATCCTGAACAAATACAAAAAGTACGACGAGTGAGGGAGACAATAGAGCAGCAATGAAATAGTTTACTTTCGTTTCGCACAGTTTCCTCACTCAGTTTACGCAGAGACATGTGATTACACTTCATGTGGTGGCCTGTCTCTCGCTAAATTCCAATTGTTGAGACTGCTTTCATTCCACTGATACGATGATATCAATCTAAAAGGGATGTTGCTTTTACGATTCACTATAAGCGATTTAGGAGGAAAACCTCTGGAATGGCCATGTGTAAGTAATAACGCACCACCACATGAACAACAACCACGTCGCGTCAACCTAATATTTACTATTCTTTTGTGCAATGAAAAAGGTCTCTGAGGATCGAACGCACAACACAGCCATCATGGTGTAACAATTGCTCTTTTACTCTCTTTTCCTGGTGACAGCTACATACAACTCCTGCTGCCCTTATCTGGCCTCCCAATGTCTGTTTGGATATACGGATTAAATGTTATTTGATGACGTTTTCTGGGGGAATATAAGATCATGCCGGCGATTTTTCTTGACAGTTTATGACCATTCAGAGAGCTGTTTCCTAATTCTTCTTCTTCTTCACTATATTTTTTCCCGACACATGTACAAAGTTGTTGAACGCTTTTCCCATGGCCCGGCCAACTCAACTTTTTTCTCTCTCGTCTTTCATCAGTCGAAAAGTCGTAGAGGTACACTTTTTCTTCCTTTTAGCAACTTCTCGGAAAATGGAGAACACATAAATTTATCTTCCTCCTGGTTGCTTCCCGCAAACATTTAAAGCCTCATGAAAACAAAATCGGGTAATAATATAATACATATTAATCACTTCACACTCGGTCGTAAAGCATCTCCACCACTTGGGCAAAAACAAAAGATGCAATGTGTAGTTAGTGACCGATGAGAAAATCAAGTGGAAGAGGCAGAAACGATGATGACGCCGAAGATAATGATCATTGTGTTGATGGAGACGTGAAGACAAATTTTGTCAGAAAATGAACTTTATGACTTTATTAAATGAAATTTGAGCAGAAACGTTTTCTCGTACAAATTAAGGAAATAACAAACTTTCCCACTGAAAAAAGAAGACAGAAGAAAAAATCAAAGGGAGGAAGAGGGGGTGAAAAATTACATTGCGAAACCGGAAAGCTACTTTTGCTTTATGGTTGATTCACACACAAGATCATGGGGTGCACGCAAATGGCCAAAGGATAGCTGAAGAAAGAGCGAGAATTTTCCCTCAACATGCAACTACTGACAAGCTGAAAAAAGTTTACTCTTCAGGAACCGCTTTTCGTTTTATATGCTGACGCTGTAATTGAGGAAGTTGATCTTTTCGCTTTTCGTTTTCTCCACTCTAAATTTTACTACTAATGTTTCATATACCATTTTAAGTAGTGAGTGCAGCTGACAAAGAAGTAAGATAAATATCAGCTATATAGCTTTTTGAAAGTGACTCCACAAATGAATATTACAAGAAAAAATGTTCGTATAAATAATGAAGCCTGAACCCTATACTTGCATCTGTTGAAGACGTTGAAAAAGAAATACAGAAAAAAAAATCTTTCTCTCGTCGTCCTTCCTTTTAAAGAGGATTGAAGCGAGGACAATATAACAAGACATGTTCCGTATTTTTGTCAGCGCAGATATTTATTGCGTGCCACCCTAATTTAACGACAACTGGCCATCGGATCGGGTAACTGTTCGTGTACGCTAGATGTGATGGAAAGTTCGTTTGAGCTGTCCTGCCAACAATAACAACTATTACGTACTAATGACTAAAGCATACATTTTTGTAGTGAGGGTTAGTGCAAACACAAGTTCTTTTGGTATTGTTACAATTTCAAGTCCAAATCATCGCTCTCGTGCATGCAACTCACTTCCTTTGAAGAAATGCTGGAGCTGGTGGAAGGGAGAGAACAGTCGTGTTACGTCATTGAAACTTGGAAGGAATGAATTATTATGGTCACGCAGAATTATCACAGCTTTCAAATAGCCAACACCACATTGTGAGCTTCGAACCTATATTAAACTTCTTACGGATAATGTTGATTGTACATGCTATAAACATTGTTTCTTGTAAAGCATGTACAGAGAGAATGTCGATTCCACATTTTATTTTACACTTTCTATTTTCGTTTTTGAGCCGTCCGCTTCCGGCAAATTGTCAGCTTTCACGGCGGTGGCGGTTCACTTCCAAATTACATGGAGAGGGAACTCAAGTGATAAAATTACACTCTCCGCTTGGTCACCTTTTTTCTATATCATTTTTATTGAAAATCACTTTGAAGTGGGTTGGAAAAGCGCAGCCAGAAAGAAAAGTCTCTTGGTGCAGTGGGTTCACTTGGCTTATCTTGGTCGCGGAGAAAACCGGGTACATTTTCCATTCTCGCTGCTGCATCGAGGTGCATTATTATGACAAGAGCGAGCATAAAGAATTGTAATTTGTAATTAAGTTGAAAGTTAGTTGAACTGCGGAAACGAACTCGGGAGTTATTACGGTACGGTTTCCCTCAACTTTTTTGATAATATTGCTTCGCTTTCTCTTCGAGTTTTTTCCTTCTCCGTAGTGATGGCAAACATACTTCATTTTATGCTGATTGTTATAAATACATTAAGGAAGGTTTGCCGAAAAATGAGAGGCTTTATGTTGTGCCTGATTAGGAAGAGTTAGATGATTACCCGCTTCACAATAGTGAATGTACTTAATAGCTCCAACTTCACAATTCAAACTTGGGCAATGTTTCTTCAAGTTAAACCTTCCGCGGTACTTCCGAGTCCCACATTTTTAATAAAAAGGGGAAGAAGAAAAAAAGCTGCTTTGGGAAATAACCGACACAGAACAATTTGTAGCAGAAGTGGGTATTCCGACAGTATATGAGTCTTACTTAAAATGCAACAAAATGGATCTACTTAAAAAATGGGTTACTCCGAGAGAGATTTAAAATTCTACTCTGCGTATTGCAATTTTTTTCATTAAATTTGTGCTATATTCAAAGGAAAAGTCAAATCATATGGACGTAGTAAATCCGGGACAAACGACACGTCCTTCAACAATATCCCTAGCATATAAACGTGCCTCCATTTTAAGCATCAATTACATTTTTTTCGATGACAATAAACATGCAAAACGCATTAACCTGACGTGTGACGTGAACATGATGACCAGTTACAAAAAATGAAATAAATGCCTTGAACTATCTGAACATGCAGGCCATGTTTAATGGAACCAAAATGTTGGTGAACTGTGGACAGATATAATGCTCATTTCCTGAATTGAATTCTTCACTGCAGTGTAATACAAAATACAGTCCGACGGAACAAAGATAACTCTATGAGTGATAGATAACTGTCTATCGGAATCTGAATGCACTTCTTTTTTAATTATAATTTTCTCCCGAAACTCCCGTTTCCCTCTCCCTCGGTTCATATCAATCCCGAAGTTCATAATATTCAACTAGAATAATGTGGATACTTTCCCCTACACAGTCATCCCATTAAAGCTTATTTACGGAACTAAATCTTCCACATGTAATAATAACAATAACAGTGATTATCGTCCACAAAATCATAGCATCGAAAACAGCGTTGAAGTATGCCGAGTTGCATTCTTACATTATATATTATTCCAAGAAAAATAAAAAAGGGAGAAAATGCGTATGAAATGGATCACGGGTAAATGCTTGCATGCATCGCAGGAGGTACAACATCAGACATGAGAAGGCAAGTCTTTCACTTCACTGACATCATTACGTCCGTTCATGTGTGCATTATGCGTTTATTTTCCTGTACGTAAATATTGTGCACGCGTAAGCTTTCCCTTCCAAAATTCTGGTTGGATTTGGGTGCATACATGCATGCATTTAGAGCGATATCAAAGGATATCAAAAAGCTAGATAAACACTAGGAGCGACATATTTTAACTGACCATGAGCATGTATTTCAACTTATTCTGACAGCTCTGTTATTTTCCTCTACCTTCTTTGAAAGTTAAACTGAAGAGGTTTGAGTAATATCTAATGCATAATAATGTTATTTTTGACACATCAGTCGGTGTATAATACACCGTGTATTATTATTTTTGTTGTTGAAATATATTATGTGAAAACGCAAGGGATGCACTTGGCAAAAGTTTTCTCAGAGAGGATGACTCAATCGGGTTGAATTGAGAACATTTCGAGGTGCTACTAAAATACAAGCATTTTTTCTCTTTTCCTTTCCCTTCCATCAGATCCGGAACCGTTTTATATAAATTTTCTTCTGCTCATTTCCCTTCTATCTTTTTTGTTCACCATTCAGTCCAAATTGATATAAATGATGATTGTTCAGTTATTTTATTTCAGTTTCATTACTTCCCATATTCCACGTCATCCCATTGTGATTACAGTTGTCGTATTTATTACGAACGTAGATAGTAATGTTACGTACTAAAGAAGAAGTTACACCGTTCTTTTTTCGGGTGAAGATGAGGATTGCAGAGCAGTCAACTCAAAGCTATTTTTGGAAGGACGTGAACAGGACTAAGAATAAGTGTGCCATATCTGCCATACATTTTCTAGAACAAGGGTCTGAGCTCCGATTGTATTGCAAGGGTGTAAATCATTGTTTATCACATGAGCGGAGATAATGCTGGCCAAGAGAAAGCAGAGAAAAGGGAATGAGAATATTTTACAAGAAGAGATGAACTTGGAGAAGTGTAAAACAAAAACGTTGTATTATGTAATGCACATTTCCAGAACTGCATAAGTCAAGCCCTTCCTCATAACCTCATTGTTTCTTTGTAGTTCATTGTCACAGTGGAACTAATGGTAAGAATTGTGATAATCATGATTATTGTTATTCTTATAAAGGAGTTGTTGTTCTTATTACACTTGTGCGTTTAGAACAAAACCAAAATTATACAGACAAAAGTTTGTACTTTTTGCCTTGCTGGCCAAAAAGGAAATAATGCTTAGTCCAAACACGTTCTACAATTCTTTAAATTTATAATAAGAATAATAACTCCAGTAATATATTGTTTTTCCAACACGATGATGATTACTATTTCTGTACTCATTATCATCAACAAAATCACCACCGTCTCCGACATTGGAAGATCAAGTGAAAAGAGAAACATTAGAAGAAACTCGTACAACTATGGATAATTCTTTCTGTACACAGAACGTGTATACAACCAAAATAGTTTCACCGGGAGAGCAGCGTACGCACAGACTCTTTTGAAATCTGGATTATGCATTGTTTAACAGATTATTACAAGCCATTTGAAAATGCTATGCAAATAATTCAAAGCAAGACCAGTAGAGGAGAAGCAAAGCACCAACAGTGAAAAATGAAAAGGAAGAATGAAACGCGACTCCCTTCGTAACCTCTATATTTTTAACTGTATCACCGAATATGGGAGCTATACGCACTACACACAGAAGAAAAACGAGTACCAAATATTTGTCCACATTCTCAATTCCAAAGTAGTTATGGAGTAGTAATTCGTACTCGGTTGGTTTCATTGCGGAGCAATATTCCCGTGGATTTTAAGTACCTACGACGAATAAACTGTGGCTGGGAAGGGATTTAAATTTTTCGTGTGTATTCGTATGAGAATATCATTACTATGTGGTGTATATCAAGAAAAGACTGAGAATGCTAAGGACCGTTACACGAACACTCGAAGTAGAAAACTCGAAGTACGAACATTCGTAGTAGCGGACTCGAAGTTAAGACCACTCGAAGCAGTGAATACTCGTCGCAGCGAAAACTCGAAGCAGTGAACA
>VYYJ01002028.1:0-13654 GCA_021029165.1 Cyphoderus albinus
ACCACAAATAGATTAAAGATCGCTGATTTCAAAAACAGTATACTAAGCTAATAACTCTCATTATTACGTGAGTAGCACCCATTTGAATTCTTGTAACAGAACTTAAGACATGACTACGTATATAAAATAAAGTGATATTGTATAGAGGGATTAGTACATATTACATGCATTATAAAATGATTGGACTTAAACCTGGGGCATTCTGTTATTTGGTATATGTATAACTTGTTTTTAGTTGGGAAATTGTTTCGCTTTAGGAGTTTTTTTTAACTGTATAAAATATTCTTTTGGGATTGTAACAAACAGATAAACTTGATGGCAATCCCCAAAGTTAGTTCTTTATTTAATCTCATGATGAGATTCTCAGCTCAGGTTTTGATTATTTCGAAATTTCATTAATCTTGATAATATATGTGTCATTCAAATTTCCTCGAGGCTCAGATAAGAGTGAGATATTGACATGGGGTATGATAAGTATTAAAATGTAATCATGTCAAACGATTTGTTTGGACAAGAAACTATAAATTCTGCTATATTTCAACAACGCATTATGAATAAAGTAGATCGATATGGTATCAGAAAAACACGCGACAAAAAATTAGTGTGGCGTGATACCACATATTGGGGTCCACCACATCCAACCTAACCATTATATAGTTTAAGTTTGTCATTACTCAAACAGTCCACTTCACATTAGACAATAATTGTGCTGTCTATACCACCTTCAGACATGCAAAATTAATTAATTTAATACTATTAAATACTATACTTCTCAAGAAAATAATTAAATACTTCTCCACTTAGTAAAAGAAACAAATTGAATAAGTTTGAAAACTATTTAAATGCCAACTCTTGTTAAAGCTTTAAATGAAGCTCGTTATATTAAGAGTGTTTAATTAAGTGATGACGCAAATTGCGATTCAGAGATATTGACGCTAGAAGAGAGAATTAAAATACTAATTAATCGTACAATAGCAATACGTGTACAGCTTCATTGGTAATTTTTATAAGGGGATTCCCAAATATGGAAAAATTATTGAAGTTGGCATCCTTAACGCAACCACAGAACACGACTATATGCACAAAAAGAGGCAGTTAAGAGTAGAAGTGTGGCATGAACATCGGTCACCTCGACCAATCGGAGAGAATTAGAGTCATTTCTCGAGGCAAAGTGAGAGTGAGATATGTAGCTAGTTGAATGTGTATTCTATAGTTTCACCTTCCACCAGTGACCCTAATTTTCTCTCCTAATTTCTATAACTGCAGAGTAACAACCCTTAATAACCACCCTTCAGTAATATATAATTTTAAATACCATTGCAATTTGAACCTTCCCTCCATAATTAAACATGAAAATGCTAGGAAAAAACCAACCAATAAAATGAGGAACACTGCTTGAATGTTGCCTTTCATATTTGGTTTCGTGACACGAGCTAATCTAAATGATGAAGCATCACGAATATCGCTGCGAATCAGATTCATCCACCTTTCCCAAATACCCGATGTTTTGATTCCTCTTAATCTGCTAATAACCCACGGAGTGATTGATCCACTTAAACTGAATCCTAAAGTTGTATTTAGCATTGACTGAACTCCAACATGAACGCGCTCATTTCCTTGTGACATCAACTTTCGTGCAAATTTCTCACAGTAGTATGCTTCGTGGACCACCGCGACTTTGTTGCAAATTTGCAATGCATTCATTAGCAAAGTTGTTTCTTCTTTGAGAAAAATAGTTTCGACTTCTCCCTCAATCTTTACTGCTAGGTCAACACTCCTATTTAAATCTTTATAAAATACGGATGAAAGTATTTCTTCGCCTTTTCTCAAAACGATGTCCAGCAGAGACCAAATTCCAGGATTTAGCTTAGAATGTTCAATGACTGTTTGAAGGACCCGAATTCGTTCAGTTTCTTCATGCAAACGTCCAGTGGACACTTGTATACTAATATTGTCAGAACATCTCCCCATAATGTGGTCATTATGTATTTCATTACAAACCTGCGACACGAAAATATCCTGCGCTTTCATGAAAATAGTGAAGTTGTCGTTAATCAACTGCTCAAACCATTTTAAAGGTACAATTTTTCTTGGTAAAACAATATTATACACATTATCACTCTTGTACCCCTCACTGATTATTACAGACATTAGTAGAAACGCCCCAATCGGCATTCGTAGTCTGGTAAAATTACGGTCCACACTTAAAATTCCATCATACTGTGATAATAATATCTGAAACATTGAAAATGCATACGACCATGGTTCTTCAATCCTGTATTTCTTAGAGGATGTTGACATCCGGTGATTTCGTATATCAATTGATATCATACAACAAATTGTAAATGCTATTATTGTTATTGAAGTAAAAATTGCCAGCCACACTGTTACGTCATAGAGGCCTATTAATTCACGAACGGCAATTCCCTCCAACTTGTCACCTCCACAAGCTACATATTTTAAGTCCTTTGTTTTTAATTTTAAATCAAGTGCAAAATCAGACGCTGACGAATGTCCAATGTAGGTATGTACGGTCAGTACAATATCACTAATAAAAGAATATTTTGCAAATTTTAGTGGAGATTTAATGGTTCCAGAGTCACAAATCCTTCTAGAGAATATTTCCATCAATATCGTGTAGTTTTTTGTCACGGATGCCAAGATCTCTGACACAGCGTATCTCAAATGATCTGTTGGGTTTTTGGGATGATACAGTTTTGGAATGGTTTTACAGTAACGGAAATGTGACAATGAATCTGTTTTTGTATCAGAGGACATCAAATTCAACAATATCCGACGATTCCTCAAATGAAATACGCCTTCAGTCAGTGCTGCGACAGAATTCAGTAAGCTGAAGTTTACAACGCTGTACTCATATGTGGTCATGACTACTTCCCCATTGTTGTCAACTGGGATACGAATCTGTACTTCCTTAACACGAAACTCACATTTAAACTTGTTGCAATCAGTACAGTTGGACTTCGCCAGCAACAAATTCAGGTGTATTTGGTAAGTCAATTTCGTCTGAAATACAGCCTTCATTGCAAGCCAATTTTGTAAATCTTCGGAACTCATGCGCAAATCATGATCAGTATTTGGCAAACCTCGAATTATTAGTTTTATGTCCGGTACGCTGGGTGGTAGGAAGTAATGCAATAGATCAGAATAAAACATTGACTGTGACTCAAATAAATAGGCATTTTTGGGAAAAATTGATAAATAAGTTCGACAATTCCATGGCCTTTGCACAACTAAAGAGTTGACAACAACTGTCAAACGATCGACTAGTTGTGAATTTCCATGAAAATCGTTACTCAAAAGTTTTGGAAATGCGTCGTCCAAGATATCAACACCTTCAAAATTGTTCACGAAAACAATACAATTCTGCAAAACGAATGGACCTATGATATCAGAAATATAAACTGCGACGCAACTTTTGGTTTTACAAGTACTATGACTAGCTATATTTTTAATATTATGGTCGAAATGCTTATTCATTTCTTGAAATGGTTTCTCAAGTGCAAATACAAGACTTGCCAAATATTTAAAAAATAAAAATGACAAAATAAGAACATTTAAAAAGTATGACATTTTTACTTTTCTAACAAAATTGATTTTATAATTTTTAGGATACACGTCAATGGTGAAATGGTAAGCTTTGAAAATCAGCAATTTCAAATGAGTGGGTAGATATTTGGTATACCTCAGTTTAAATTTTATTTCTTTGTTGCTTTGATTGTCCTTCACTAAATAGCATTATCTAGGTTTCATATTATATTCATTGTTCTGTGCCAATTCGAACAACAACAGTCGTAATAAAGAAAGAATATCAATTAAAAAATATAATAATCCATTGTTATTTGTCTATTTGTAATTGAGGAAATGGCACGAAAATCTATATTATCTCAATCTATAAAATAAGAGAGTATGTAGCGTTGCCTCGTTTGCTTAACACAGCTTCCTGTGTAGTGTTTGGTATATGGTACGATAACAAAATACTTTATTTTTAGAGTTCCCTGGCAATAGCGCTAAAATCATTCAATTGCATACGTTCTGAAATAAATCTAGCCAATTGTAAATTAGTTATTAATATGTAGTATATTTCAGCTTCAATTTGAAATAAAGTTTTCCTAAATTACTTGTAGACGGTTCACACTATTAATTATCAAGTATTGCAAAGAATTTCATATTTAAATTTGTCTTTCCGTTATTAAAAGATTTACAAATATGATTTTCGCTTCAAGATCCAAATGCCAATTTTGATGCCATCTTTTTAAAGTGAAATGTATCACGGGATGCCTATGTTTTTAACATTTTGCAAGCTTTTAAAATATTCCATAATTTGTAAGCTGTAAATTGTTACAATGTAGGGATTACTTAATCTATGTAGCTCTTCAATCGGTTTGAATTTCAACAAACAACAAACAGAAACATTAGAGATTCCAAATTCAATTAGGCTATAATCGTGTCCCATCGACTCAAAGCGGGTTTGCGAATTATTCCTGAACGGGTATTCTAGTTAAAACAAATTATTCCATAGTGGAATTTTGCCACTTAATTATTACCATTTTCTTCGGTGTTTGTTCCTTCTTTAGTATATTTTTCCTCGATTCCACAATTAATTGTTGCTGACGCAAATACCTTATTATATCAATAGCCAGGTAGAAAAATTAGCATTACTTTAATGATTTAAAAAAACTAATATTAAAGACAATTTTTTTCTCGGTTTAAAATCTAAGAGGGGTTTAATTGTACTATTATGCTTCGTTTTGTTGAAAGTTTTGTGTTTGAAAATGTGAACAATTGTTATTATAGAATGTAAAATTTAAAATCACGCTATTACTATAAACTATAAACTATTACTATACGCTATAAATCACAAAATTACTAGTCTGGTCCATATTACTTATGATTAGCATGCTTTGAATTAGATAAACGTTCACCACACTAAACACAGACCCGTATTTTTTAACTACATCGTTAAATTCTATAACCCAACAATTACATATTGTTCAAGTTTATCATTACTCAAATATGCGGCTTAACATTTTACAATAATTGTGCTGTCCATAGCACTTATGCAAAATTAACCTCTTTGATACATTAAATACTAAAGTCCAACAAAGAAGGTGATTAAATATTTCTCCACTTAGTAAACGAAACAAATAGATATTTAATTTGGGTGATTTGGGAAACCAGTCTATTCAAAGCAGGGCCGAGATAATATTTAGCTGAAATAGTTGTCGATTATAAAAATTAATTCAAATTTTCAAGTGTTCCGTCTGGCTTTCACAAAGGCCTTGGGTCTTGCTCACCAGCTCACTTGCATGGAGGCACGCGGAGTTTCTTAAGAAAAAGTGTGTCAGTTTCTGACAAGACTTTTTTTAGGTCCCCCATACTTTTGTGTGAGGAGTGGAGTAGCGTAAGCATTCATAGCTTAGACCAAATAGAGTAACCCAGTCATTTCAGATCCGTTGAAGCAGCGGGTCATCTTTTTGAAGTCCAGCATAATATTCTCCCGGAATAACCCTACTTCTACTTTCAATTCGTGAAATGGACATCGACATCGCTGATTTTAAAAATATTAAACTTACCTTGAACTTGTCATTATTAAATGAATATGGCTCCAACGTGAATGTTTGAGACAATTTTTTGAGCATCTACAAAATATTGCATTTTATATCATTAAAATAAAAATGTATTTTCCTTTAAACTCACCTCACTATTCACGTAGTTAAAATAGAACAAGTGTAATTTGAGTACACTCCACCACTAGGGATGACTAAACAAAGGCAAACAAATTGTTTAAACAAAAATATTTTTCGTTGCATTTACGATAGTGTAAATTTCTTTTCTTTTTAAAATCTCTTATCTGTCTTGTACCTTATGTTATCTTTCTTTCAGCATTTGTTTTTGCCGATAAGAATTTTTTAAACGTTTCCTTTCGTTTAAAGGAACGTAAACGAAGCATTTTACCTGGGGCTAAATAATAGCCAACGTTCTACTGCACTTCCATGAATCGTTTTTATTTCAGTTACAATAGTGTTTCGCAAGTGACAGACGAAATTTATTTCTGAAACTCCAAAAGCCTCGTTATGTAGCCTTTGTGTGAGGTGATTGTAAATATGCAGCTCAAATGAAGACTTATTTGTTTGCTGGGTTTAAGTGCCCGTTCCCAATAATCCATTTGCCTAGGGTGACATTTTGTCAAAATAGTGACATTTACCTAGGAAGTGACATTGTGTCAACATAGTGATATTTGTCATGGGAGTGACAGTTTTTGTCAAACCACTGACACCACAGACATGAAATGACCAAAATGACACCACGATGCTGACAAAAATGATACTTATTGACAAAATTATTAGTTTTTGACAAAAATGTTGATTTTATGACAAAACACACTACACCTTTGACAAAACTGTCACAATGTTGACAAGGATGTGATATGCTGCTACTGCGTTAAACAAAGCGTGCTGCTGATAAATGTTATTGCATATCACTATTATGCAGATATTTAATAGTGAAAGCATTTTTTCGTCTTGCTTCTTATCTTTTCTTCAACAGTGAAAAGCTGAAATGTTGATCAGGTGATACGTGATACGGTCACTTTCCCCATGTTAATTCCCATAAGAAAAAATTCGTTTTGACTTAAAAAAAAGTATTTTTGGTTTAAAAAATTAATTTCTGGAGAGTGTGAGCTAGGAATAGGGTTTTAACGTTACCTATTAAGGATAAACTTCTGTGCAAAATTTAGGCTCATTCTGAGCTTCCTCGAAAGGATAACCTTCCTCGTCAGTCAGTCAACTGAAATCAAATAAGAACGTATACACGTGAATTATAAAATTCTGAAAGATGAAAGCTTGCAAAAATTACCTTTTGCTTTACTTCGCCATTTTCATGCATTTAGTGTATTCATATCGTGATCAAAATGCAGCTTGCTTTGACACATAGCCAGTGTTTGTGTTTAATGTCGTGACCGGTTAAAGTGCATAAAAAATTGTGTATACATGACCAAGTGCATAATGATAAAGAGATTATTTATGTTTTAATCTTCAAGCTTAGATCTCATTGCTTACTTTAATAATTCTGTTATAACCGGATTCGACAAAATATAAGATTTCCATTAGGGAGCACTCTACTCATTATTGCTTTATTGAAACAGCGAGACATCTTCAATTAATAAATATTTCTTCATGTGCATACTCTAGGATAATTTATTAATTAATTAATTATTTATTATTAAATATAAAAGCTTAGCAAATGATGTCTCCTTTGTTATAATGCACTACGGTAAGAGAGATATGCAAAATATTTGCTGCGCATACCACGTAAACAAATTTTAAATAAAGTTCCATGTCGTCCTTTATTAACCATGACCTGATGACACAGTATATATAAGCTACGGTAATGAGTAACGCCAACGCGGTTGCAATAAAAAATGGGGTGATCCGTTTTTCTAATTTGAAGCAAAATTTGAACGATTTGCAGTCAAGCTGGACCCAGTGGGTATAACCGAGCAAATGATTAAACGTGGTTTGGGCAAGTTCAATGGATTTAAAGAAGAGGGGTGTTGTCATTTTAACAATAACGTCAAAATCGATTGAATGGGTCACTGAAATAGCGTTCTGTGGCGACTGAGAACAGTGAGAACTCTGATGTTTCTCAAATTTGGTCTACATTCCTCATTGTTTCTGTTTCTACTCAAATATTGTAAAAAATTTATTATTAGCCTACATTGGTTTCATGATGTTTTCCCAAGCGGAAGTTACATGTATAAAAGACATTTCCGCAATCAACAGCAATTTTATTACATTACTAGATTTCACATTATGAAATAATTTGCACAATTTCTATGAGTTAAAGGGAAACATTTTTGCACTCCATACTCCATACAGTAAAGTTTGTTTAAACAAACCGTTTTGCAAAATTACTTAATGTGACTTTTGTTCTCATCAATTCCATTCCTAATTTTTAAAACTATTTTGCTAGATTTGTCGTAATGTAACAGAGATTTTTCTAGCAAGTAAAACAAATATCGGAACTTTAACATTGAGCAACAATTTTATATGACGATGATGACCTTTTACTGCTTTTACTAGAATGTTTCCAAGGTCAATACTTCAACCAGAAAGGGAAACGATGCATCTCAGGATAGTTTTATTTCCATTAAACTTTCACCAGTATGCATTGAAAGTGACAAGCCCACGGGAATATGCCTTGTAGGTTATTGAAACGAGTGATTCAATACGGAATAAGTATATGTTTTATGTAACCAACCTTTTATAAATTAATGTAAGGTTTAAATAACACAAAGCCTTATATGCTACAAAGATTCCGTAGGAGGACGTCAATGGGTACTTTGTTTCATAAATGTCGATTGATGATTTGTGAAGTTTATGGTGAAAGCACAAGCAACTAATTCTATGCGATAGCTCAAAATTCTAATTCTGTTGACAATACATTTATATTGTCTAAATGCTAGTTAATGTATAAATACCAACGCTGATATAAGTGGCCTCGATGGTTTACAAAATTTATTGAATTACTAAAACTGTTTTTCATTTAAAAAAAATAGAAATGCTTTATTTTACACTATTTTGAATGCTTTTGTTAATTTGCTTTTATTCGTCTGATAGAGTAGATGTACATATTTATGCTGACGATTGTTATTATTTCATTTCATTACATTTTAGCCTTTAGCAAAATTTAATTAGTGTCATTTACAATATTATTTCATACATTTCAACAAGTGGTCATATTACGTTATCACAGACATAAAATCGTTCAAGTACATATGTATTACTTTTACATTCCATTTTCTTGTCGCTATCATTTTGCTCCTTACTATTTCTATAAATACTGTAAATCAAAGTTTATAATTGAGTGAAATAATAAAATACATCAAATTAGCTTTAGGATTAGTTATACGTATAACTTCTGGTTCCAAAATTAATTTTCACCTCATCACTTCGAAATTAAGGTACATAAACCAAAAGTCTGATTCTGTAATGGAGAAATGCATTGTTACAGTGATGATGTTCGCAGATTGTTAAGCTCTAGTCGGACTTGCTCCAGAAAATTAATCAAGTCGTCTCCACTAAGCTATATACAAAGTTAAAGATTTATTCATTAACATTGAAGTTCAATTACCACGGTGGTTTAGAACAAAAATTAGACTAGTCGGACTTGCTCCAGAAAATTAATCAAGTCGTCTCCACTAAGCTATATACAAAGTTAAAGATTTATTCATTAACATTGAAGTTCAATTACCACGGTAGTTTAAAATAAAAATTAGTAGTGTTATTTATTTACCATTCCATATCCATCTTGAATCATTTCAGTAATAAGTTGTGTAATTCCTTTTTCATCTCCTGTGTCGAAAATATAGTCGGCAATTTCAAATGGTGTGTAATCTTTGTCCAGTTTTAAAAACAGATTTTGCTCGCTGTTAGCGTACACAGCTTGAGTTCCTTTCTTTTTCTTGTTTGTCGCTGAAATGTCCCTTTCATTCCCGAGCTGGGAGCAAATATTTATTGTCACACAGAATTTATTTTTTAACTAAACTATATAAAATAAACATACATTTTTTGGATTACCTTGCTTAGTGACGTGGAATTAAACTCAGCTTCGCCTTGTTTCTTTATCGCCTTCAATGGTGAATCGTTCTCACAACTGACTTGATTAAACAAATTTATGCAGCTATCACAAAATAATACTGCTAAATATAGGATAACTTCAGATCTCATTTTTTCCGTGTCACGTTGAGATGTGCAATATGAAACAACAACTGCTGTAGCCTGCTTTCAATTCCATGTATTCGGGAAAAAATTTTCCTTCCGCACAGGGAGAAGACCAAAGCCAAACTGAAACCCAGAAGGTTTTTACTCTAGCGCATTCCCGGTGAGCTTACCATCACCACTTTCACCTCGCTGTCGAAACTGAGGTCCGTGCTTCAGGCTAGGCAGTGTTCGTGTTGATTGTCAGTTTCAGTTTGCTGTAGAATCAACATCAAGCACCATTCAGGCATTATATTTTTTCATCTCAGAAGCTGCTTTATCTTTTTAAATAAAGGTTCACTTCAAACAAATAAATAAAACATGAATACTTCACTACTCCATAATGTTTTCAATGATAACACATTTTGTTTTGTAAACGGCTACACATCAATTTTTTGTTTCGTGGAAATGGTGTAGAGAATAAACAGAAATAAAAGCAAATTTCTGGTAAATGCAGGCAAAAACTGTTTTTGACACGCGCGCACGCCCTGGTTTTCTGGATAATATTATTGATAAGTGGCCACTTTCCATTCAACATCTCACTCGAATTTATGTTTCATTTTATTTTCACGAAGCGTAAAAAGTTCGCGTTTTACCGGCATAACGTTTGTAATAGGTACATATGTGAAATAAGCTTACTGTAATGGCAGGATCAACGGCCTAACCATACCTTACATGCAGCTGAAATGGTTTGAGCAAGAAGACAAAGCTTTGCCCAACTTTCTCGTGGCTTGTGAGCAGCAGGGTGCAACGAATTTAGCTTTTTAGGAAATAAACAACAAATTAATAAATTATATTCAGGATTGGATTCATTTTTATCCACGGGAGAAACTATTACAATAAATACTAACTTCACGTAGTTCATAAGGTATAAAGCAACATCAATATTAAATGAGAATAACATTTCTCACGTACAACGTTTTATGGTAGAAGCTTTCTCATAACCGTTTTCACTTTTTGCATCTCTCTAACTCCTAAGATGTAAAATAAATAAGTGACATAGTTATACCTTTAGTTGTTTTGTGAAAATTAAATATTTAGTGAGTGAGCTCATATAAATACTACGAAGCATAGAAATAACTGGCTGCAAAAACCATGAAGTAAAACAACAATTTTTGCAATAGAGCAAGCCCAATTCAACAAAACTGACTATTGCTTTCACTTATTTACATATATATC
Organism: Cyphoderus albinus; assembly: GCA_021029165.1. Lineage (NCBI taxonomy): Eukaryota > Metazoa > Arthropoda > Collembola > Entomobryomorpha > Paronellidae > Cyphoderus > Cyphoderus albinus. Next base: position 10,959 of record VYYJ01002028.1, read on the forward strand.
ACAGACAGTTCCCTACCGATACTTCAACGCATTAGCGACAAAGGAAAAGTCTCCTTTTTAGGCAAGCCTAGCCGAACTACTAGAGTAGAGATGAATTGATTTTGGCAAATAGAAATCCACTGTAGAAATTATATTTAGTACTTGGTTCCTACATTTGCATATCTATTCTGGCCAAGGCTCATGCCCAATTCTGTTGACTATGAAAAGTCGATGAGACAAAACAAAAAATGCAAGTTCGCAATTTATAAGCTAAACCGTCTCAGTGAGTCTCTATGCAGTATGTATGATACGAGTAGATTCACTCGCTGATTTTCTTCTCCGCTCTACTTCACTAGATTTTTTCCTTTCTTTCAATTTAAAATCCATTATTCATGATGTTTCATCCGATCGAGATGATTGCTTAGAGCCAGAAATCTTTAGGTTGAAAAAATTGTAGACGGATCATCCTCCATGCAGACTTGAATCTAAAGGCAAAGTTGTACATAGGCGTTGATGACATCAGCATTTTGTCGTTACTGTGATAAAGTGGGTTAAAAACAAAGAACGCAAAACCATTGGATGTTTGAATTTGGTGGGAACTGGATTTTTGTTTAATGGTAGAACTTTTATATTTTTTTTCAAAATACAAAAACCCATTTACTCAAAACCCGCTGGAGACTACCCTGGTTTAGAAATACTGATTTCTTTTATTTGTCGGTTTCCCCTGATGACGATGATAGAAATTCAATTTTACTTAACGAACTCACGATCAGTTACTCGTGCAATCAAGCTAAAGCTAGGTGGAATCACTCAACCGAGTTGCAAAGAGATTTGTCATATCATATTAAATTATTCACTTATTCATTGTGCCGAAATTTACAAATCCTGCATTTTTAATGGTTTGATAATACTAAGTAATAAAAAACTTACTTAATATATTTCGCTTATCGAAAAGCTAGAAAGCCAGCTAGCTAGAAAGCTATGCCACCCAGAGTTTTTCCATATGCTATGTAATGTAGATTAGGGTATTACGTTTTTAAATCCAATGCGACAAATAAAATGATAAAATGAGCCTAAAATTGTGTTTTCACCGGTAAAAGAAAGATGACGTGAATGTCTTCTTGAGAATTGATGCATACGGCGCTTGGATTAATTTAGCTTCCCAGAACAAAATCTCCTTTTAGTTTAGTCAAGTTTAGTGTCTCTTGTTAAAGAGAATGTTGAGCTCCGATCTTTGTAATTCTACACTAATATAAATACTATATTATCATAACATAGTCAATACCAATAGTCATTATTAACATTAGCTGGGGCACAGTGACATAAAAATCGTTCAGTAGAAATCTATAAATTTCTACGTTACTTAAAAGCGTACATATAATGAAATCCAAATAACAATGAGACAGGCTGTAGGGTTTAAAACTGATCGCACATTTGATTTTCAAATTTATTTTAAATCAAATGCTTGTCTGATATTGTATTTTATGGGTTTGTATAAAAAATCCAATATTGTTTATTGCTCAGTCAAGTATGATACAACAACAGTATGAAAAATGCTTTCGCTCAATATGAACCAAATGACCTTAAAAAGATACAGAGCATAAAATGGCCACTAGCAAAAAAAGTAGCAAAAGGCAAAAATCAATATTGTAATAAAATATTACTGTGTGGACGAGAGCGCTGCTACACATACATGGCTCATGATTTTATCGAATTCACATTCTTTAAAATATCAATGCCCGAATATCTTCATGAGAAAGGAACATCCACTTTTTTCTCAGGAAAGTCAGCGAAGAGGGCAGAATTGAATTGATTTTGGTTAATAGAAAGCCATTCTAGACTCTTTTTTATTTAGGTTCATCGTCTTGCCATTAGCATATCTGCTCGAGGGTCTCGAGTCTTGACTGTCCCAGTTTCGTTGTCGAAAATGAAAGATGAGATGAAACGAGAAAAATGCAAGTTTTCAATTTAAGTCCGGATCCAACTCACTGAGCCGCCTGTGCCTGTTGTAGGATATGATATGATCACATACATTTTCTTCTTCCCCGCTGTTGCTCCATCAAGTTTCCTTTCTTCGAATCCCAAATCCATTATTCATGATATTTCATCAGATTCGATTGAATTGCTTGAAGCAATAAACTCGTTCTATTGAAAATGCAGATGCTAGCTGGATGAAGGTAGTTAAGGACATGCGAATGTGTGTCTATCCTGTGATCATCATCCCCACGGCTTTTCGTATTTAAAGTCAATAGTGATTGTCTCGTTGATCGCTTGCATTTACATTGCATCAGCATTTTACCATTAGTGGGATAAAGTGGGTTTAAAAACTCCATTCTCTTTTATACTTTCTCCAGCCTTTCTTTGATAATGATAATGGAAACTCGGCTTTATTTAACAAACCGAATTTTTCTTGCTTTCTCAAATTCAAGTTAGGCCAGGCCGGAATATTGTAAGTAATCAAGTTTCGCAATAAAGCAGCTTTTCAAGTCAGGGAGACAATAATTTATCAAGTCATATGCTTCATTGTCTTGAAATTTACGACTTTTACGACTATATCGTTATAGAGTCGCAAGATTATGGCGTCAGTTGTTAGGTCTTCAGTAGGGTTGCCGTTTTAGCATTTCGGTTCACTTCGGTTCAGTTTCGGTTCAGCCCCGGTTCGGCCACATTCTTTCATCGACAAGAAAAATGAAAATACACATTTTGTAGAGAATTTT
>VYYJ01002028.1:13694-24621 GCA_021029165.1 Cyphoderus albinus
TTTTGTGAGCTTTCAGGAACCGAAGGTTCGACTCTGGAAGGACGGAAAACAAAGTAGCAGTATTGCTTGAATTCTAAAAAGTCAGTCGAAAAACCGAACATTTCGGTTTTTTCATGGGCTTTTAAGAAATGTGCTATACGGCATATGCCGGTTGCCACATTAATGGTGGAATTCCCGGTTCCTGAAAGCCCACAAAATTCTCTACAAAATGTGTATTTTCAATTTCCTTCTCGATAAAAGAATGTGGCCGAACCGGGGCTGAACCGAAACTGAACCGAAGTGAACCGAAATGCTAAAACGGCAACCCTAGTCTTCAGGAATTATGAGATTTTCCTACATATAAATTTTATTTGCATTTTACTCTATTCTAACCTGGTGAGAGGTGAGGTGAGTTTGAAGTGAAATCGTAATGATGAAGATATGTATAAATAGAAATGTTGAAATGTGATTCAGAGGATTTATGACAATAATAAACAATCAAAATACTTTTGTCATGCATATGTACATATATATACACTTGCCATTTGTTATGTAATCATGGAATGGTTAACCAAAGTTCATAAATATAGAGACTCCATTGCGATTGTTTCTATTCCACCAAAGAAAACTGATTAACATTAAATCCTGCATATAAAAGAGAAGCATAATAATGTTGAAAAAATGTAGAATATTACAAACTTCTTTGTTATTTGTGATATGATACGCCGTGTGACTAGAATTGGGATATATTAAAAGTAATCTTTCCCAGCTTTGCTCACACATATTAGTGATATATTATACTTGTGTTATATGTTGGTATTCTTGCCAAAAATACTTAAATAATCAAGTTCATAAAACACAGATGTTGCTCTACTATAAAGTTTTTGGCCAGATAGTAAAAATAACATTCGACCATTTTGTTTGTGTTTTTCGTAATGTTCATAATAATTCCAACAATGACAAAAACAACAGCACTGCCTCTCAAACATGATTATACCCCACATTAAACAACAGGGCTGGGGACACACACGAATACAGGAATGAATTTTTTGCCATAAAAAAAATACATAGTGGCTTTTCTGTAGACGTTTGCTTCTTTTACGGAAATTCATACAGCAATATTTAAACCATAGAACTAGATAGAACGAACCCATTTTACAGCAATATTACAACAACCCATATAAAAACGCTAGTGTTTATCGCTAATACACAAAGTCGTTAGACAATAATGGGCAGATGTTAAAAGACAATTGTTAACAATTCAAGAGGGTCGAAATTTGCCTTTCCTAGAACGATATTTAAATTGGTTTCATCTAGCGAGAATACTACCATCCATTATTCATGATACTGGAACAGAAGGAATCTTATTATGAATTCAAAAGAGTTTTGTCGAAGTCAAAGAACGGTGAATCTGCTCTGGAAGGAAGAAACGCTCTTCCATGCACGTTTTAATTTTCCATCAACTACAGCGGCAGCACCACCATCAACGCTTTCACTAGTGCGTTTCTACTCTTTCGGTTTTCTGTTTATTACAAGTCAAAAGCAATGTGATTGTTAAATTTTACTCTACTAGAAACTAGAGCACTATCATGTTTTATTTATTCAAGGGTAATCTACAACACAGACATTATTTTTGCTACAAAATTATTTTAAAACGTATCCCTGGTCCATTAGTCCAATTATGTACAAAAAGTTGTCCATTTCCTTCTCTGAAACTAACCAAGCTACTGCGGACTGACCGGAATTTTCTAGTCCGTTCAATATTCCTGTTACAAGCGTAACTTCCGTGCCTTTAATACCAATTCTCAAAATACTCTCTTTTGCGTACTTGTCATTAATGATCTGTTCGACAGCCTCTTCGTATTCTTTAGCATCCCCATCAAAATGTACCTTGCAGAGATCACTGCTTTCAACAAAGTCACATTGCTCCGTTTTGTTATTTGGGCATCGTATCTTTTTCATTAGCCCTCCGTCCACCTCCTTGAGCCATTGGACAATCGCATCCAGAACAAATTTCTTGCTTCTTGTGATTTTAATGTTGAATTCGAACCTTTCGAAGTTTATATTTCTAGGATTTCCCAGTTGCTTGTGTACAATAAGGAGATCTAGAGTATCACAACTCTCATCGCAATGGGTGATTTCCATACGTTCAATATTGCTGCGGTTGTATTTCCACTGGAAGTGGTGATTCAACTGATTTTTTTCTGGCTTTGGTGTCCCAGTTAGAAACCCTACATTTCCAGTGGCGATTGGAAGTAAAATGGGTGGCTTTGTGCCGAATTTATTTTTCTTTAACTTAGGTTTCTTCTGTGGTTTAGACAGCGAATGTGAAGCTGAAGTTTTTTTATAGGCTTTATGAATGTCTAAAAGATCTTTAAATAAAAAATTAAATACAAATTTGAAAATTTGCTACAAATTTGTAATGCAGCATTTAAAATATTGGAACATACCAGATTCAATTTGAGCTTCGAAATCTTGCAGTGGTATGCCGTCAATATCTTCTTCCATTCCTTTGCATTCAAAACTGTTATCAATCAGTTGATTGACAAATGTGTTTATTGCTAAATCTAAATCATGCTCGTTGAAGTCCATGTCCATTTTGGTGCGTGTGTAAATTAGTAACCGTCTTGTTTGTTCTGTTTAGTTATATTTATTGGAAGAAAGCTGAGGTAAGAAAAGTAATTTGTAAAAAATAAAACCAACAGTAGACTAGTCAAACACAGACCAGACGTTAATTTTATTGTGCAGTAACAAAAATTACGCACAAAGGAAACTGAATGTAATAAAAATGGATTCCTCGGATTATAGTAGTTTAATATTAAACTACAACTTAACATATGTTAACATGTTTTAACACTTCTCAGTAGTTTCAGCAATGACCATCTGCTCTAATTAAGCCATAAAATATTGATGGCAGAATTTAATTTCTAAGATTTTCTTTTCGTATAAATAATCAAACTTCCAATTAATTTTCAAATGTATATACAGATGTCAAGACGTGCCACTTTTAGAAAGGATATGTTATATGTGTCAAAGCATATTTAGCAAATTCACTGTTATATAGTGATACTTACTACTTTGTACAATACGTATGTTGTATTGTATTGCATCATGCAATTTGCATGTGTAAGTCAAGAAATAATCCCTTCCAAATAAAGTAACTGTAGTACCATCATCAAAGACGAGTACAGCATTAGGTACGCTAATGGTAAACACTTAACATATGATAAACTGCTAATTGTACCTTATATGAGTATTATCTTTTCTTACTACTAGCTGCTGCACTGAAATCTGCTATTAAAATTTTATCACTTCATTCAGTGTTGGTTTTCAAATTTAATGCAGAGTGCAGAGTAAAAATGACAAGCCGGGACTCTTTTATGGCAGTAATTTTAGATGCTTAAAGTTTATGTATTAACAGTGTAGAATGATCAAGCTGAAATTCGTATATTGCCAATATAATATTGGATTATCTTGGTTTGCAGTTAGTATCAATACATATAATGCTAACCAAAATACACCAGGTCACTTATATTGTAGTGGCTTTACAGAGTCTGCACAAGTGGATGAATTATTTTTATCTGCTTGTTTCTCATATGGATGGATAACTTCATAACTTTATGAATGTGAATGAACCAAAATAACTCCAAATCTGAATATAATTTGTCGTTTATTTCGGAAAAACAAACTCAATTCCTCTCTGCTAAGTACAAGCCATAAGATGCAGTTCGCATAAATTTGGCTTTAAAATTGGACACCAAACACGAATATAAATAATGTCGCATTAAGCTTATCTTATACACCCACTTAGATAAATTCATTTCATTCTGTATTGAGAGATTCTGTACGACATATTGCATTGTGGAGTTGTAGTGTAATATTTTCACGTTATCCTAAGTAGGCGGAAAATATTGCAAACTTTCAACTCGACTTCACGTAGGATTTATATTGCCATGCAAATCATCAAAGCTGAGGATTTCTCTATAATGAAAACCAAAAACATCCGTGAAATTTTCTGCGGTTTAACACTGATAAATATTTCATAGCCACTGACTGAGAGACTGAAGAATAAAACGAAATATTATACCGGTTGAGCGTGAACTTTTCCGCTTTGTGAAAATGAAATGGAGCATAAATTCGCATGAGATGTTGAATGGAAAATGGCCACTTATCAATATTATTATCAGAAAACCCGGGCGTGTCAAAAACAGTTTTCCCAGCTTTGTTTACTCATGTACCCGAAATATGTTTTTTATACTTGTTTACTTTCCACGCCGCTTTTACAAAAAAATGATGGGTCGCCGTTTAAAAAACAAAATGCGTTATCATTGAAAACATTCGAGTGGTGTATTGAAGCATTCATGTTTTATTTATTTGTTTGAAGTGAACCTTTAAAAAGATAAAGCAGTCTCCGAGTTGAAAAATATAATGCCTTAATGGTGCTTGATGCTGATTCTACAGCAGACAAAACTGACAAACAACACGAACGTTGCCTTGCCTGCAGCACGGTTTGCAGTTTCCAGAGCGAGAGAGATAAAAGTGGTGATCGTAAGCTCACAGGGAATGAGTTAGAGTAAAAACTATTCTGGGCTTTACTCTCAGTTCGGCTTTGATCTTCTCCCTGTGCGGAAGGAGAAAGTCTTCCTGCTATGATGGAGGAGAAAGTTTGGCTCTAATAACAATGTGTAGCAACAGAGTGCAAGTGCACCGGTTAAAATACCACAACTGCCTCATTTATAGTTTCACATTGCCCACCTCAACGTGACATTTAAAAGATGAGACCTGCAGTGATTTTATATTTGGCAGTATTGTTTAGTGATGGTTACTTCAATTCGATAAATCAAGTTAGTGGTGAGTACAACTCAACATTGGAAACGTTTGAGAAAAAAAGTGAAAGTGATAATAATTCAAGTACACAAGACAAGGTAATTAAAAATATAAGTTTGATTCAAACAATTAATTACATTTAAGTAACTAATAATATTTTGCTTCCAGCTCGGACACGAAGGGGAACCTTCAATTACTGACAAGAGAAAGAAAGAAACTCAAGTCGTGTACCCTAATAGCGAGCAAAATCTTTTGTTGAAACTGGACAAAGATTACACACCTTTTGAAATTGCCGACTATATTTTCAACACAGGAGATGAGAAGGGAATCACACAACTCATTACCGAAATGATTCAAGATGGACAGACAATGGTAAATAATTGACACTGCTAATTTTTGTTCTAAACCACCGTGGTAATTTAATTTGTTATTAAAGAATATTTTTTAACTTTCTGCAGCCCAGTGGAGACGATTTGATTAATTTTCTGGAGCAAGTTCAACTAGAGCTTAACCATCTGCGAAAATCATCACAGTAACAGTACATTTGTCAAATACAGAATAAGACTTTTGCTTTATGTTATGTACGTTAATTTCGAAGTGTTGAAGTGAAAATAAAGTTTGAAAAATAAAATTGCCTACTCATCAAGATAATGAAGTGTTTTATTTCACAATATTGCAAATTTCGAATCTCATTTGACACTGCACTGACTGAGTTTATATTTAAATTTAGCCGCTTTTAGTCGAAATTTGCCTTAACTCTCTTATTTTTGATAGATTGTATGTATACGTTCATATCCGTTTGATTTAGCTTTTAAAAACATAATAACGCTGAAAATTCAGTGTCTGAATAACTTACCGCCAACACCCATTTGCTAAGAACAATTTCAGCGACATTTAAATATTACCTGGTAGGCCAGACCTATTTACAATATATGTTCGTTTGTGATAGTTACGGTTGAATTAAAATGCAGTACAAAATTAATCACACAATGCCTTCGTATCCCTGTAGACGGGAAATGAGAAAACTTAGGGCATCGGGAGCGTTGTAGTAGGAGTGCCGATTTGCACATAACATATAATAAATTACTATATCATCTCACATTCTGTTTCATTGTTTACATCATGCTTTATCGTTCGATATCGTTATATACATATGGTGATACACTTTTAAATATTTTCCAGACTCAACGCCCTTTGTAACAAATTGAGAGTTTTTTCAGTTCCACTCGGTTAGGAATTCTAGGCAAAGATTGTGAGAACAGTGGCTTTGAGGAAATTGATTGAATCTTTTATCTACTTTCCTTCATTCATTCACCTCTATGCAGAGCTCAATACAGAATCTATACATATAGATATATTATAATCTATATTATAGATATAGCAAGTGAACTTACATCATTGAAGTAACAGGGAGCGAAACAACCAAGACAAGATTATGTAAAATATGTTTTACATGCTTAAAGATTTCATGTCTGTTATATGAGGTAAATAAGTTGCTCCGTTGTTTAATGCAGGAATATAAAATTATAAAGTTACAGATATTATTAATCTTTGTACGTTTAGAATAAACAGAAGGATGTTATAAGTGAATGGCATTGTGCTTACGATATTGTAGAATTCGTTAATTTTTTACATTATGTGTAGAAAAGGTCCCTGAAAATTATCTCTCTACTAGCCCAATGCACCATATTCACAGAATCTGTAACAGGTGAAATATTCTTGAAAGCATTATTTACCATACATGAAAGCTTGAAGATACCAAGTTAAGTAAACAATTTTACCAATATTTTTAGTCGATGATCATTACAACGTTAAATAAAACGTCTCAAGAAATCTCTATTTTTTTTCGTAGTCTGCTTGGTTGTATCGTTTTCTATTTCTTTTTCGCTTATATAATCTTCATCGGGTAAAATAAATTTAACCGGACCCGGACCTGACGACCTCATTTGTTCGTACTCTGCTTGATACATTTTTTGTTATCCAGACACGAATCTGACACTATGGAGCATAAAATATGTAAATGATTTTTAAATGTAACTTTAAATGTAAATTAAAATAAACACACTCTACATTGCTACCAATAATATATTGCTGGACAACAAAAACTTAAACATAATTAAATAATTATATTTTTAGAAGTAAAATTTTTTATTTATTTGCAGATGGCATTTTCTTACGATTTTAAAGTGGCATGTGCAAATAATGATAATGAAATTGTATTGTGTGAGCGTGTTTGTATGTAAACCCGTGCTTAAATGTGGTAGTTATATGGTTACAAATGATATTGACAATGACGGCAATATGCTTATCGGGAAAATTTTCTCACGCTCGTAATCAGATTCCCGAATACCATAAATGATTCAAACTTTGTACAGTTATCGTCTGCATGTGAAAGTGGCTGCTTCCTCAAAAAATTATTTTCATCTGTATTAATTTACAAATTTTTCTTATTAAAAAATTCTTTGTCATATTGATGTTCAAAATGTTTAGACTGTGCTTGTATACAAGTGGAGTTTTGTTTCTTAACATCTTTTTAACTTCAATCGCTCCTGTGAAAACACAAGGTTTTAATCAAGATGTTTTAAGCTTTTATGGCCTTATGGATGAAGAAGCTGCGGCCAGTGCACCACCAATGGATTATAACATCACCAAACTGGATATAAAAGACGACGCTACTAAAAGCTGGACAATTTCACCTTTCCCCTCTAGCCACCCAAAGTGGTTCTCTTATCACATCGATACGCTACAATTTACCAGTGACTCAGGATCTAACAATAGTTGCGCCTCCATTATTGATAATGCGACATCTGAACTATCCGATGTAAATGGAATTTGGGTAGCGTGTCAAGATCCGGATCTACCAAATAATTGCAGAGGCTACAACGGCGGACTCGCTTGTCACCCACTCTTACGGTATAAAGATGGGTCTGGGTCTACTCTATTACGAATTCGAACTGTCAAGATGAACTTTGCGTTATACGGGTTGGCAATATTGAGATTATGGGTAGGTTATGCAACCGGGCCGACAACGCAATGCATTGATTATTCAGCGAGAAGGGATCCTTTCTCTCCGTGCGAATTCATGGAATCTAAACTCGCATCTGAAGTTAAAGAGGGCTGGCAAGAGGCTGTTTTCATGTTGGACTCTGACAACGATAAAGTACATGCTTCATAAATAACATCTCGATTTTTCAATCAAATCCCAAATTATAATGTAATTTGCTATTTATTTGCAGTTTGGTGGATTTCAAATTGACATGATTGCAAGATTCAAACAGGACATGGTTCTTCTGGACAAGGTCGAGGCGGCAGAGCAAAGGCTATGTGACTATGGTGGTTGCACCACGCTACCACCAACAACGCCCCCTCCAATTTTAACATCACCTACAAGTACACAGTCTACAACAACAACCACGCTGAATCCTGTAACCGACCCAGAAACAGAAGAACCAGAAAAAACGGAAAAACCGAAAAAGTCCGCTGCAGCATATCCCGTCATTGTTGATTATATTTTAGCTTTCTTTGTCTTCATTCTGACGTTTGTGTAAAATGTATTTGTCATGTAGTAAAATAACATTTATACTGTTTGGAATCCAAACACCTGGGTACTTTCTCATGGTACATTCTCTGAATTAATTGGCTGCATCAATAAACACAAATGGTGATAAAAATATTTTGAGTATTGAGTATTGATTGAGTATTGATTTATTTAAGTGTTACGTAATCAACAAGAAGCTGCTCTCCCTTACAAACACCATAAAAATAACGTCATAATCCAAATAAACAGAAGAAAATTCAAAAAACACAAGCCAAATTAGTACACCAAAAATAATCAATCATAAACTATCCTAAAACCAAACAAATAAATTCTTTCTATAACCTATTAAATCTCACGGTTATTGACATTAGAGCATCAGAACATGAAGGTGAATATAGTTTAGTAAATGGTCAGTTATTAATTGAGATATATTAGATGTAAAGGGTAAAGTTCTTTACTATTACAAATTATAATAAACAATTTTGTTATAACTGTATCAAACCAGTTTATTATTGACCATACTGAATAATTTTATTATAATGCAAGACTACGGATTAATTAAAATTAAGTTAAATTTGAGGAATTTGAGATAAGTAACTTACATTTATTAACAAATTGCATAATAATGATGCTACGACGGTGCCAAATAACTTACAGCTTTGAAATATGACTACTGATTGTTACTCCAAAATAAAACAAATTACAGAAAATCCTATTCCTATAATTAATACCAGAAAGACGATGAATGTATTTCCACTCTTCAGTCATGCTCAGTTTTCTCATAACAATCAAGCTGAGGCACAGTGGCCGGATTTGGCCAAAGTGGGACATGAAAACCTTTCAAAAAATCAATTTTCTAATTTTCACATGGACATATGTTTTTGACCCTTTCGTTTCAAAATCGTAACACGTTTTAAAAAACCGGAAAACCGGATAATGAAACCGGAAACATTGCGAGCGATTCCGTGAGTGTATTTGGTTAAGTGATATATCGTTGGATTCGCAATTTTATGGCTTTCGAATGAGCTATCGCTGGTTCAATTTCATGAAGAAACCGAGCATTTATTAGCAAATTAGTACTTGAAACCGGATAAGAAACCGGAACATCCCTAACTCCTGTGGTCTGGGATATTCTTGCATGTAGGCTAGAAATGGATGGAAACGTCGACAAATTTCTCTGCTTTTTTTCAAGTCACAGATTCTCTGCAGCCTATATAATTCTATCCATCAACGGGGTATAATTCAGCTGGTTATCATCATAGGGCAATTGCTATCATCTGTTTGTCTTTACGCCCTGGTCGCGGGTTAGCATATTAGTAACTAATCTTCAAGGCTTCGGCTTTTAATGGTTTTGTGGTGGCCAGGTGAATTATTATTTTCTGTACCAACTTTGCTGCTGTATTGAATACATCGAGCAAGAAGTTACTCACCATAGGCCACGCAAAAATAAAACAAAAACAATCAAAGGTTGAACCTCCGACTTTCTACAGCAATAGAAACATTTTCTCAAAATATTGGAAATCATTCCCTGTTTTCAAGATCCAGTTATTTGAAACCAATTTCTTTGAAAAAGACACGGCATTGGCACTTTTGGATTTCAGCATCAATGCTACTATAAATTTAATTTTGTTTTGAGAATAGAATCATGAAATACATGGGTTTGGTTTATACAGTGGAAACAGGACGCGGACATGCTTATAAAATTTGAAAGATAGATCCGAGGCGTCATGTCTGATACAAATATTTATTGACTGTGTTGTGTTGGACTTTCGTACGGTGTCATATTTATAAATCGAAAACACATTTAAAACAGTACATAAAATAATTTTATCGTATTTACATTTTTTAAATTAGAACTTGCAATAACTGTTACCATATTATTCAGTGTATATATTAATGTGGTAATCTAAACAATTCAAATTTACAATACTATATTAGTTCTTGTTTTCAGAATCATGAATTTCAACATGTACAGTATCAAGCGGGTAAAGTCTCAATTATGTATCTAGGTAAGTCATATTTCAACTATTATAGGATGATGATAGCTGAAGAATTTAATACAATTAAAATTCAAATTTGGAAATGACTAATTCTTCACTTTTACTTCAAATGTTATTTTTTTAGTCCTTGCAATTTTAATAATTGGTCGAATTACTTTAAAATATTTTTCAGATCTTTCATAACCAAACACAATTTTGCACAGTACCCCATTGTTAGCAAATAAGTGAGGTTTAGTAAATATAAAACAAAAAACGAATGATTATAATTTAGAGAGGTATACTTTAAACTGCGTAGTAAATTCAACAAGGTAGCAACACTCATCAGCTAAGTAAAAAAATTAGTGCGTTTTTACAAGTTTTATTAATTAAATAAATTGAGAAAGAACATGTACATATAGCGTAAGCAATGATGAGTATATACTGTAAGTAAATGTTTGGCAAATCACAAGTTTTAATAAGTATCGCATACTTAATTCTTAAGTGTTTTAGGTACTTATCTTATCTTAGATAATGGATTTTTGCTTTGAATACGTAACCAGTACTAAAAATATTACAGTTGTGTTTTGTCCACGTAGTCTTATTT
>VYYJ01002029.1:0-24619 GCA_021029165.1 Cyphoderus albinus
CTTGATAAGCCTTTAGCGGAACCCCTCTTTTTATTCGGATATTCCCTTTTCTTTTTCGCTTTTATGATAATTTTTTTCATACAGGATTTTACACAGGTAGTGCGACTTCAGATTTTCTTAAAAATCCAATTATTCATACCGGTAGTATGGGTATGACGAACTGAAGGGGTGGGAGTTAGATTGATTGCCCTCTTCTCTAACACAAATGATATTATACTTTGCAGGGTACGGTACAGGTTCAGGCAGCACATCCAACAAAAGGCAAAGAAATGGTAATCGAAACCTTTTTGGAGTATAAAAAGCCGACCTTTGTATCACATGGCTGGAGAGAAGAACTGTGCGGTAGTAGCACCCGACATGACTCATATTTTATTGTAAAGTCAGACCGGACCGGCCGGATAAAGAGTTATGATATAATGGTTGATATTTTAAATCTATAAAAATATTTTTACTGATAAATGAAACTTTTTGAGTACTTTCGACGAATACGCACTTACTCTGTGGACTGCACACACCAAATTTTTACCAAGTGGATTTCATTAAGAAGCGAAGCGTACAGAGTTTTTTAAACTTTATTCTCTGGTAGCGTGTAATATCTATCTTTCACAAAGTCATCCTGTATCTTCACAACTGTACACATATTCAAACGTTGAACTTGAGCAGCGTCGTTTTTATACCGGCGATGATGTCAGTTATAATTTCTTTGGTTGTTTGTCTCTCCGAATAAATTACTTTCTAAGGACCACCACCTGTTACGGAACAGCTTGAAAAAAAGAGGAGGAAAATTCTTGTTTGAATTTGAAATATCCTGGCATCCATAATTTGTGTGAATGTATTGTTTAAAAAGTCCTGCCTGGCTTCACTCATCTCAGCGTGCCAAAAATGAAGAAGCTTGAAATCCGTGTAATTCACTCAAATGTCTCTTTCAAGGACTCACTCTTCCATCCATGTCATTTGCATGATGGCATGACTTAGCAACGTGGAGTGGAAGACGTAGCCGCTTCAACGTCAAGCTTGCGTCTGCTAAAACGCTTGTTTTCACGTGACACCGGTAGTACCACTTGACTAACAAAAACCAATAGTGTTCAAAATTGGTACACACTTAAAATATTTACTACGTAGCACACGCGTGCAGAAATATTTAATATTCAAATTTCTAGCATTGTGAAGCATTGCTCGTGACTTTAACAAATAGCGTTGTGCTAAGAGGAATTTTTAAGAGTCGTGCCTTCTTCCTGAGCAAAAATACTAGAAGCAATCAAGAACTAACTGTGAACTGTCAGCTTCGTAGCTTCCTCACCGAGAAACACTCAAAATGCTTGTCAATCATAATATCCCTGAAAATAAAAAGTAAATAAATGAACGATTGGACACATGAGAAATATGTGCTCATTTGCATAAGGTCTCCCCCCGTTTGGTGCACCAAGAAAAAAGAAGGGGTTTCTCCTACCTACGTACATATACCCATTATTTATTATTACTGCAAATCAACAACGCACTTTCATTTTGTAGCTACATCACCTTCATTATCATAAAATATGTTAATAATTTCAGGAATATTTTTACTTCTGATTGATCGAATAGATCGAAAAGTTAAAAATTGATACTTTATTGATGATCAATATGATGTTATCGTGCTTGGAGATTACAAGAGGCGATTACTTTCGTGCACTATCATAAAAACACTCAGCCAGTTGCTTATTTACAATATGTACATTGTAGTAATAAAGATATTTCCAGGATATTCGAGATGACCCGGGATGATTCATAATCAGATGACAGTCACCAAATGATAAAAATATCCCCTGAAAGAGAGTCAAAGACTGCGTAATCAAGCGACGTCAGTCTAGGAGGTAGGTATAATACTCAAAACTAACTGACAAGAAGGGATCTCAACTTACTGATGAATTGATATCGATGATGTGTAAGATTCCTAGAGGAAATATTTTTTCACTTCTTAACTTACGCTTAGTTGTAGGAATGTATAGTTTTCTTTTGATTGTACATTAAAAATTTTTTTTTGCTCAAAAGGTAAGAGCAATTAAAAAAATGTTTTCCAACCTCTCATATCACCTGATACTTTGGTTTGGTTTGATACTACTTTGCCATTTCAACTTCAACATACATTAAAGAAGTTGGTTTACATTGTTTTAATTTTTCGAAATAATCCTAAAAAAGTTTTATAATTAGAATTCAAATAGTTTTGTAGATTTCCCTTATTATCTCATCAGAAGAGAGCTGATAAATTGATTGAGAAAATACTAATCCCTCCTGAATCGGACAACAAATTATTTGCCTAGATTTTCTACGAATAAATTAATTGCTGAAGGCTTGTTAGAATCCAGAAGATATATCGCCATGCAGTAGACATTTTAAGACTTGGTTTCATTAATTTCCAGTAATTGCAAAATATCGAAGTTACGAATTAAAATGAGATGCTTAGATAAAAAGTAAGCATCTAAACAAACATTGAGCCACCTGTTCCCGATGGAAAAACGAAACAACAGTAGCCATAAAATGTCGATCTTTTAAGAAATTTAAATACCTTAATAAAATACCTTGTGAAGGATAAATGAAATGAAAACGAAAACA
The DNA here is from genome assembly GCA_021029165.1 of Cyphoderus albinus. Classification (NCBI taxonomy): domain Eukaryota; kingdom Metazoa; phylum Arthropoda; class Collembola; order Entomobryomorpha; family Paronellidae; genus Cyphoderus; species Cyphoderus albinus. The sequence continues at coordinate 2,593 of VYYJ01002029.1, forward strand.
ACTCATGAATAAATTCATAAGAAGAGTGAGAAAGATGAATCACAGCAATTCTTTTTACTTATCACTCTTTGTAACTGTTCAGAACGGCAAGCGCATGTTTCTTCCCGAGAGTGAAAATGATAAAGGCTGTGCCTTCATATTATTAATGGTTCATCCACACTACAATAAGAACAAAAGTGACTACCAGAAATAGGGAATGCCTGTTTATTTACTCTTAAGGTGCATTAATATTAATTTTAAACTGAACAAGTATTACTTGCAGGTATCATTTCTTTCTTCTTATAATATAAAACACAATAAGAAAATCAAATCTGTATAATGTAAAATATTGTTGGCCCTAAACTCAGGCCGAAGTAAGCAGAGTTACGTAAGTCGTTTTGCGGTTGGCGCTGCAGACAACTTCAGAAAATTGTGCATTCATACGATTCCAACTCCAAAGAAATATAATGATATATTTTTCGTTTCTCGATCTTGCAGTCAACAACGAAGCCTCGACTTGCATGGATCATCTAAGAATTCCTCTGCGTATTTAAAAACGTACCGAATCGAAGAAAAGGAACCAAAAATTCTTGGAAGGTAACACCAGTAGCCACTGAAGTACTGACAATGAGTATCATTTGGCAGAGTTGTTCTTCATTTTAAATTGATGACCATCATCATCATCGCATTATTATTATTGTAACTTCGTGTTATGATACGATAAGCGTATTTGGTTTGGTAGCTTGAGTTTGAATCTTCTCTCTTTCACGCTGCAAACATACCTTATGCAAAAGAGTAGTTTGGAAATGTATATTTTCCCGAGCTGGATTAAAACATATCTTATTTGTGACTCGGGCTGTGTTTGATGAGAGTATATGGAATTATAATATTATGACTGGTGAAGCAAAGAGGAGAAAATTAATGGTTAACGTGGTAAATAGTTATGCTACAATCCATCTATCTATGCAGGCACATTCTTCAGAATCGAATGTCCATGGGCAGGAAAAAGCCTTCGGAATAAAGTAAATGTCCTAGTCCTGCCTTCCCTGCCTCTTGAGTGTGTGTGCCACTTCCACTTCTCCATGGATGATTGCTTTTAAGTGTGGTTACAGTGATACACTACACGATGATGATCGACCAACTGACTCGTTAAGATTCAAAGCGCGACGGATCAACCATTACTTATCGGACGTGGAGCTGCTCATCATTCTCATCATCATCATCTAACCATCAGCATAAAGATCTTTTCCTTCTGCGTACAAGTTTCTTGTAGATTTCGATTACACTTTTTCATCTCTAACTCACTCATGAATGAGATGAGGGATGCTCATTCATATCTTGCTGAAGAGAGCGTAGAAATTCATTCTAAATTTTTCTACTCAAAATACAAACATTCAATTTAGCTGATGTGCAAAATACAATTTTCATGAATCACATAAATTTTTCTCAGTTTCACATCTGCTGCACAATTCTGATGGAAAAGATTAACTTTTGCCTGGCTCAAAGACGTCCTATGCCTGAAACATTCCTTTCCTATTTTTTCAAACTACCTATAAAATAAATCTGGACTTTTATTCTGAAATGCATTGCTTTTAATTATTCTAGTCAGTGGGCTCTTATAAAAACCAATTTCAGCGTTCATGGAAAAATGCACCTCTGTGTAACTAATTAATTTACTTTTTAGTCTGTGTTGATAAACGTTTTGCAAAGCAGCAAACCACGGTAGCCGTGTTGAACAATTTAAAAATGAATTTTGAAACAAGGTATTTTTATTTTTTAAATTATTTAAATTTTTCTACTAAGGACGAAATACCTTTAGATGCTGAAAAAGAGACTCTGGGAGAATAACGAAATAGTTCCACAAAATAATACCCAAATGGTCTCTTCATTCTAGTATTTTGTGAGTGTAAACTGGTGTAATAAAATGTAACGACTCTGCTACTTTCTACTCGAGGACGGATTAATAATCAACACTTTTCGTTTGCTCTGCTTCTGAAGAGCAGTTGGGGGTAAATCGTAAACGAGCATGTTTATTGATTGGCATAATGTGTGGTTGGTCTTTTCCTCCTGGACATTCTCTAACGAAATGTTTTCAATTATAGCATTTATTCCATTTTGCAACAACAATGGCAGTGCTAGGCCCATGAAATGAAGCTGAGGTGCCCTAAATGGCAGAGCAAGCAAATCAACTGAAGAAGCTGTAAACAACGGCAGCGGCATCATATTACTTATTGGCGTAATAAAGTAAAACATTGTAACCCGAAGGGAAAATTTTAATGTTCTGTAATTCATGTTGCAGGTCATAAAAGGTGAGTGTTTAATACAAGTCAGAGTTTTCGAGGTTGTGGTGGTGGGTAGCAGAGGCAGCGGAGAATGTTGCAGAAATCAATTAAAATTTTGTCATAAACGCTTATTGCACTTCTGTTCACCCGTTGGTCTTAATAAACGACTTCACTTGGTAGGGCGATGGTTCGGCCGTGGGCCAGTTTTCTCTAGTTTATTGCCGCGGAATCTCAGTAAACGATATTGAAATAGCCATCTATAGAGACTCAAAGAATTTTGTGGGTAGTAGCCGCATTAGTTATTTGATGAGGTTTGAAATAATGCAGTCAATTTTTATTGATCTACATCGTAGTGATAATAATCATTGCCTGGTTTTCTCTATTCATCACGAATCCAACAGGTCGAACGAGCCTACTACGGCATTACTTATTGAATCAAATGAATTGTTTTTCGCTCGAGAGTGTTGCTGTTCGTGCTTGTAAACACTGCGGTTTGCAAATAATCATTCTCATTGTTTACACGTTTACCTTTGTAGGTGGTCGCATTGGTTTAAAAAATCGACGGTAAGATACTAGGTAAAACATTAACTAATTAGAGTTAGAGTTCAAAAATGAGACTTCCTCTTTAGTACAAACCTTAATTTTGCCAACAAAGTCAATTTGTTAATTTATTTTTCAAACTTAGATCACCTCCACGCGAGACTTGTCTATACATCTGAAATAATAAAATGATTCCTGTCCAGCTTGTTCCGTCCCGGTTCAAATCAAATAGGAGTGGAGCAGATGGTGAAGGCGACATTTCTAAATGCACAATGCAGATGTCGAACATTTGACAAATTTGTTTTTATCATTTTTATGTGGATGATAACAACAAGGAAAACATTGAAGACCACTTCAAAGAAACAAATATCCAGGCACATAATATAAAATATTTTGATGGATTGTTTCTACTCACTTCATCTCAATATTTATAAGAAAAGTCCGCAGTTGCTGTGAAGAAAGGTGAGGGTAGCAATAAAGAAGGTACTCCAAAAAGCAGCAACCAGCGCCACACTAACCACTCATTTTTGAATGTATTACGAGAGAAAATGCACTAGTGATTACCATTTCTCTTTATTGTCGGTCCTATGGTATTATTGATAACCCATACTCCATCCGTACCCTCCGTTCGTCGTCATTCTTTAGTTCGACGTTTCGACAAAGAGAGGAGTACAAAAAATTATCTTCCTGGAGAAGGAAATAAGCTCAATTATTATGGTTTCGTACAACCCGAGGCATTTTCTGATTATATAGAGCATATCGCTGAAGAAAACGGCAGCATCATTTTCACATTTTTATGCAAAGTGTTTATATATTACAAGTTACATTTACCACACTAATATTATTTTTATGTTATATCGAGTGCTGTTAACTGAGTTTGCTCAAACAATGATGCAGAAGAGGTTCACTGCACTTACTTCTTGCTAGTTGCTGTTATTTCATTTTCTTTCTTTTATCATCATTTGATGGAACTTGGAACGAGAGTAGAAATATTCACGTTATTAAAAATTCACTCTACATTGGAGAAAACAAAAGGCTACTTGAAGAATTGTTATAAAGAAGCATAAAAATGAGATAGATAAAAATTATGGTTACGGAATGATGACAGCATTCAAAAATATCCATTATGTTGGTCTGTAGCACAAAAAACCAAATGTGTAATAAATACACTTCTTTAGGTACGTTCATTGCGTTTAATTCCAGTTTTTCTTATAAAAATTATGATAGATTTGTAAAGAAAATTGTAACACTGCTAGCGAAGGCAAGTAAGGAGAGAAAAGTTTTATAAAAGGCGGCCAGTACAACAGTTACTAATGTGATTCAGTCCTTCTGTTCACCAAGCCAGTCCAGAAGAACGATGATAATGTTACTTTTTATATTTTTTACTCTGAACTCTTTTTCGTAACGTCAATCAGCTAAAATTGGAAAAGCTTCATTTTACGGATGAAAATGAGGAGGTGAAATAAATAAATTACAAATGCATGTCAACATAATAAGGCTATTAGGAAATGTATTCTGGGGAAATTAATCCAAGGAACTGTTTTTCGCTCAACGCTTTAACATATTTTTTACAGTAGCCAAACAGCTATCAACGTCAATTAATTTTTTAACGAAGGAAATTATGAGAGAATTTAAATCCAAAGTTCCCAACTATGTACGTTCATTACAGAAGGTTGACTAATCGTAATATTATTAACGGGTCGAATTTGTTGAATAATCCGAAGGTGAATATTTTACAGCCGGGAGCTTTTCTATTTTCTATTTTCTCAAAGAATGCAAACAAATTCTACAACCAACATAAATAATAAACAGTCTCGCAGCGCCGCCAGGACACTTTTTTTGGGAAGTGCGTCTACGTCTCTTATTTATGTTGCTACAACTTATTCTACAAAATCATTCCAACTGGATCGTCTTTCATAGTAATGTTCTCCAATCTGAATTNTACAACTTATTCTACAAAATCATTCCAACTGGATCGTCTTTCATAGTAATGTTCTCCAATCTGAATTTGGTAATAATAAAAAGAAAAAGATATTCTCATTTGTCTCCTCTATTTCTCTGTACTTGAGACATTACAAATGCGCATATGTATGTCTCCCTGAAGACCACTTTAGACATGAAAAATAAACTGACTTGATCTCTGCGTTTGTCTTTGTAATAACTGTGACACTGCACTTTCGTACAATTGCATGTGAGTTTAAACAGTTGTAATACTTATGACAGAAAAAATGTGTTTGTCTCTTTGTTCTGATCGAAATCGGATGTCTGAGTTTTGAAGCATAAGTGAACGGTTACAAATGACATTGAATCTTGATTTTATGTGACACTTTTAATGTTTTTTATATTTTCTTTTAAAATGCTCACGGGCCTGCTTTCTTCGAGATAATCAGTTTGACTCCAATATCATACATAAATCTCCCAATTGGTAATGAGGGTTGGATTTATGGTTTACTATATAGGGTTGACTGAAATGACAACTGCCTTTTTATGAAGATAAAATTCAGTGCAGGAAACGTAGAAAATAAATGCGAATTTCGTACTTTGGTCAGCTACAAAATAATTTTAAAAGTAACAGATCATTTTCGTGCACGATATCTTTTTCTCTGTTTCTTATAAAGTTTCGAATGCATGTTATTAAAACGAAACTTGCTTCATTGCGTGATATGTCAATTTGCCTGATTTGATGAAGCTTGACCTAAATTTCGAAACAACAGAAGCACATTTTGATGGATTGTACAAGGTGAGCAGGAATAGATTCCTAGACACATTAAAATATCGCTTGAAGCTTCCAAGTAACATTATTATTATTGCAGTGCATCGCCGAACTTCTTGGTTACGTTCTGAGAGACCCGTTCGTTTCGTTCAGAAAAAATATTTTAATGATAATGGCAGCGCTGATAATTTTACATGATACCGACGTTCTCTGTACTGAAATTGCTCTCGTTTACCTAATCATATCAGAATCGAAAATCTTTTTTGTTTCAAATGTTGTTGTTTCCTTTCTTTCCTTTTTCTCTCGAGCTTCTTCAAACCCCCAAGCGGTAATGTTCCGTTCGCGGCGTGGTGCTACCAGAAAGAGGCAAAATAATAATGGTTATTGTTCTATTCTAACCTGTCAAGAAATCACCCCTTCCATCAAAAAATGACGAAGGATTTAGAGAAAAACAAATAAAAATATCCACTTGGTTTGGAGAAAATACATTTCGACTCAACACATAATGTTTGATACTGTGTTATTATTTTATGAATGAGCATTATTTGTGTTGTTGTTAAAAATTATTACTGCACAATGAGAAACTGCGGAAAATGGTAAAATGTACACATTGAAAAATCAGAAAGTGAAATTTAGATTACCTTTCCAGGGGCATAATATTATTGCTTGTACACAATCACATTTTCAGTAAATCACGTCCACGTCCGTCTTTAAAATCATTAACTTTTGTTTTGTCTAGCTTTATAATTTGAGGCGCAATATCACGTTGATAATCTGCTTGACTCTTTATATGAAGATTGAGAAGGTAAATGTGAGGATGTGGTAATTTTAAATTCTACTAAATCGGATCCCATTAGTCACTTCTCCGTCGAAATAGCCATAATAGGTTTTTTCTTCCACTTGGGTTGAACATTTTCACGATCGAATGATTTTAGCATAATGTACTCACTAACGGCAGCATCTTGAAAATAAAAAGCAATTATCAATGAATTTTGCAGATAAGAAGAAAGAAAGGAAATCCCTCGTTCGCGCTCACTCACTCGGCTATTTGTTCATCGACCTCCTCTCATCATTATTTTAATAGCTGCATTTTCATCCTGACACTTGGTCCGCGTTTTACTTCTTTGCAGGACTGGTTCATATAACAATAACAGTATTCTCTATTACAACAAGTAGTCTTTGAGAGACGCAACGATGAGAAGAAAAGTGTCTGGTGGCCCGAAACATAGAATGTAACTGAAGCGACTTATTACACGATCGTGTTTTTATTTTGAGGTAATAGTGATTGGCGATGGCGATGACGAAGAGGTTAGATCAAAACGATCCGACTAAGAACCATTTCTTCTTGCGTACACATACTTAAGCATAATTTCTACGGAAGCACGTGTATTTCCAATTTATGTATTTTATAAAGCCTTAGGTGTAAAATATTTTTTTCGTTTTTTCTCTTTTGTCCGGCAGCGAAAAAGGTACGTTCATAAAATTATCATAATCTATAATGTAGGCCTCTTTACGGTCAGCCTTCTTTACATTGTTTTTAAAAGATATTTTTATGGGTGAAAGGTGTGTTGAAAAAGGGCTCTTTTGGTTGTTGAAGCTCTGGGTATGTGGCATTTACTGTATCTTTCTACGTGATGTGAGTTTCCATCCAAATTGTTGTGTCTGTTGGGGAGTCAAAAATTACACCGAGAATATTTAGAATTTGTTAGAAAATTACAGGGTGCAAAGTTGGCATAATTGGGTGTTTGACTGGCAATTCAGTTCAGCTTATAATGAGCTGGGTGAGCTTTCCGCGGAGTGAATAATTGCACAGCGTGCAAATAATAAATGACAGTGTTTTGCCATTTTTTGCTACTCCAAACAGTACAAAAAGGTTTTTATTTGTTGCAGAAAGATATTGAGGACTGGTAAAGGCGAACGAGAAAAGTTATTGACCATCTAACCATTCATGTGCTTAATTAAAAAAGGCACTTTGTACTAGTCTGTCGGTCTTTTTGACATAATTGTATCTAATTCGGTGTATCACTGTTACCTGCATCTGTGATTTGAAAAATAACTGGAGCTGAAGCTAGACCCTTAATTCCAATCATTGAATGCTACATACCAAGAAAAAATCGAAAGTGATGTTTGCTAGTAGGTTTCTCCTGGAACTGGTTTTTACAGCTTGAACCTGCGTGCATCATTCGATGGATTTAATTAGACATTTACTCCTAAAAATATAATTGTGGAACACGCATGTAGATTGAAAAATTCTCTTGAAATAGCGTTCCGAGTTCCGAAAAGATACCTTTGTCATGAATACTTTTCTGGTCAGCCAGAAGCCATCAAATGATTGCAGTAAACTGCAGACGATTAATTGTTAATAATGGCAAGCGAGGCATGCATAAAAGCAGTGGATAAATGTGTATTTTTATTTATAGATGGAAAATAAAAATCACAATAAATACGTAATTGTCTGGTACAAACCAAGTACAATCTGAATTTTGAAAAATATTATTCTCTCTGTACGAAGCAGGAATTTCACAGCAGCTGGGACCGTCCATTAACTTCACGCTTATGCTTCATAATAATCTATTTGCAGGTGACCTAAGGGTCAAATATTTGAATTGTAAATTCCCTTCTTGTAAATACCTACTCACGGACCCTGGCGGACTCGCTTCTGAATCTTAGTTGTTTTCCTTTTTACATAATTCAAGTAAAACAACATTTTCCTATGCCAAAAATACTGTCTGCAGTACCATGATGTCATCCAATAGTGGCTATAATTAAGGCAGAATATTCACGTGTTCAAAATGTTTCTAAAAGGGTAATTTTTCCAAGTAGAGAGAATTTTCATTTTCTAAAAATACTTTTACCTTCACTTCTTACATCGCTTTCAAACTGAAGCTTAAATGTTACTTTTAGATTCGTGCAAGAATGCAATGCGTTAAAATCATTTTTTGATTCAACACTTGTTTTAAGCTGTTCGCAGCGAATAAAATTACGACTCTGGCGTGTGTTAGCATACAGCGTTTACGAAGTGGGAAGCCAAGAAGCCAGTCATAGTGTAATGCTAAACGCAATGCAAGCTCGAAAAAAGTTAGCCTGATCAATGTGGGGTAACTTGAATACGCTTGAAAACATTTATATTTTGGTTTACTACAATGTTGTCAGTCGTGGTTTAATCATGGTAATGTATAAATTATTAATAAATTTGCTCACGCTACGCTTAAACCGAGAGAAAATGTTGTATTTATTCGATTGTGCTAAACTCTAAGCGATAAATTGATGAAAAGATAACCGATACCTTTATGAAACTACTGAATGTTAAATTCGTAAAATTCTATAAAAGCATTTATAGAATGCTTTTAATTCAAAAGCATTCTGTAGAATTTAATTGTCAAGTTTTTATTCACTTTCTAGACCTAAAGACTCCTTAATAACTTTAGGGAAAAAATCTGTCGATATGCAACAATAGCATTTGCGACTTCACTTTTTTACATCTTTACATTTAAGAAGAGAATGAAACGTCTCGAGATATTAGGCAGGTGTTGAATGGACCGTGAACCGGTGGCCAGTGTGCATCAGCAATCAAATACAAAAAATGGAGACAAAAGAAAGAAAAGTTAGCGTTATCGTTTGCATCCTTGAAACATTACGTTACGTGAGTTGAGGAGCTGCAGTTTTTCTGATCGCTGGAACACTAAAATAATAATACTCATCATTGTTGTTATAATAATAACAATAATAATAAATAGAATGTACGGCCCATGAAGGGATTATGAGGACGATGATGATATTTGTGTTCCTCAATCTACATATGCGCTCTGTTCATCCATCCGGCTGTTGATTGCAGACGAAAATGATGATGATGGCGTATTTTGGTTTACCTATGAGTGGTAATATTAGCTTAAAACATGAATGTTTTCATCATCAGCAGGTTGACTGCTTCAAACATCACAATCCTGCTGGTCCTATTGCACTACCTGGTGTGTGTAAATTACAGCAATTCCAGGGAGAGTCCGGAGAGACGCAATAATAACCATAAAGTTAACAACAAGGGCCCACAAAGCAACTGTGCGTAGGTTGTTGATGTTGCTACAAATGTGCAGACAAGATGTAAAGCAGCGGACACAGTTTAGTTTTCTTTGTGGTCTTTGGTCTTTTCAAGCAGGGTTTACTGGTGGTTCCACGACTCATTATTACCGTTTCACTGTCGGGGGATGAGCAGGATATGAGCCATGTAAAACTACATAGGTATGCAACTTTTTATAGAGTAAATTTGACCACAGTTAGCCTCAGCCAGCATGCATCTGCATCTGCTTATCTAAACTGTGTTCTTGTGTCTCGATTTCTGTTTGCATATAATTAGATAGGCCCAGTTTAAGTTAAAAGCGATAAGTAGGGAGAAAATGAGAGGAAACCGGAAAAAAGAAACAGCAAAGATAGCTTTTATGTTTTAATTTAATTGAATGGAAAGACAAAATCTATATAATAATCCGGTATGTGATTGTGATTATGAAACTATAAAATTTTAAATACAAAAAACGACTTCATGCTCGGTTTGGGTGCTGCTATGCTATACTAAATTAAGAGCGTTTGTTTTTTAACTTAAAAGGTTAGTCTTAAAAGCATTAATAAAAGTAACGTATGTCTATATAAAAAGTTTACCTAATTGACGAGATGGAAATCTGCTCAAGTCAAAAATGTAGATCAGGTAGCACCTATTAAATTATTTTATTGGATGGGTGCATGCATATATCAGGTGGGATATATACGGGTAGTAATTGTGCAGGAAAAGCGTAAATTATGATAATGATGACGAACGAATACCTATTTCATTATAATTGACCAGCTTTCACGAGGTTGAGTTTTGTGTATTTTTTTAAGAACATTGTTAAAAATAGATTTTGAATGTCTCTGAAATATGGGAGTCGAATACTTTGCTTAACAAGGCGGCCAGTTTTCACTTATTGCGAACTACAAGTTTTTCCTTCAAGTATGTATATTTATATTTCACACAAAATACTTTTGCCTTTGGAGTTTGGACTCTCGTTTCGGTTTCAAAGTTTTGAAGCAAAATCTTAGTAAAAATGTAGCAGGGTTATCAACTCTTTCTACACAAAGAAATTAGCCTACTGTTCCTGAAAGGGTTCAAGATAATTTGTACTGTATAAAAACTTGGATTAAAAAGATTCGGTAACGCGAGTGAATAGAAAAGTAGTTTGTTATTCTTTTGTATTGTATAACCTTTCATGTTCCATGTTTTGTAAAATGTTACACCTAGACCGGGACTGTGGATACCTAGATGAAAATAGAAGTGGCTTGCCGAGATTGGTTTCTGGTAACGGTGGATTTTGTCTTTTTTCCTATTCCTTTTTTGAGATTTAGATAATCATGAAAATGATTGTGTGATGCCAATATCGATGTTAAAAGATGACGAGGACTGGGAAGATACAACGTTACGCTAGACTAAGCCCATTACAATTTTCTATTATGTCTGACGGTGTGCTACAATCCAACACGTCCACAGAGAATCACTGTCATCCTCGCATAGATACATTTCTTTCTAACGTAGATACAGATAGTTATAGTTAGATGTATTATTGTTATGCATGATTGTAAAGAATGATGATCATCAACATCATTTGAGCACAAAAGTAGCTTCTGGACAAATTACAAACATAACGTCGAAACGTGGCTCGTCGATATCTTCAATTTACTCAGGAAAAAGAGGAAAGGCAAAGCATATTATTTCCCGTCTGCTCCTTATTTGCATCTCATCCTCCTCTCTGCTCCACCATTATTTCAAGTAGCAATGAAACATGTAATAATATCAATTGTCTTTCCCCTTTCTTGATCTCGTGAGATCTGGAAAATAACAAAAAATAATGTCAGTCCTTGTGGAATTGTACCATTTATTGTAAGTTTATATCTGAGAGTTTCTCTCTTCAAGAGGAGTGAGTTGGATCAAAAGGTTACGTTGCGCTTAGGATTATACCAAAAGGAACGTTGATGGAGTGAAACCTAAATACGTAAAATACTTTTCTATTTCATTTTTTTCAAAAGTTCCACTTACTATGCATATTGCACATTTCGTAATGCCCTTTTCTCTACTATTACTATTAAAGTTGAGTCTCGATTTCCCCGAGTTTAAAAAATGAACGAATTTGGTGAGTGGGCTTTTAGATGCAAAGCTTGTACAAAATAGACGGTAGAGAGACCAGGAGCAATCAGAGGATGAATTTAAAAAGATAACGCGTCCTCCGGTGTCGGGTTTTAAAAATAGTCCATTTCCTGTAAATGTCCAAGTGTTTTAGCTCAGTGGCAGGAGAAAAATCGAAAATAGAAACTTGCAAACAACGGAAATCCAAGCAAATATAGAAGTATATTTGGTTTTAGAAACCCTTGAAACAAAAATTGCACTTTCTAGTTTTAAAGTAGATTTCTTCTGAAATTTCCAATTTCAAAATGTACACATCAATATATGTATAAACGGAGAGCTAAGGTATGTACGTATAATTGGTTCAATAAAAGTTAAAAGTTCACATTTCGCATGCAATTTCCTTTCACAATTTCTTTCTTTTACTACAAAGAATTTTTTCAGAGGTACAATTTGTACATATTTCTTTTTCTCCTCTCTTCATGAAGGCATATCTGTAAAAAATCTTTGTATTGCTCTGGAGAGAATTTGATGTTGATGGCTATGGCTAATAGGATTCCGTTGGCTGTTTGCCCTTGCCTGTTTCGTCTTTACTGCAACTTTAGCCTTTGACAGTCAGTCACCAACAGTTTCATACATGCATTTAGCTGGTCTTTCATACGCTTTACATAAGATGACAAATAGATATATTCAGAGCTATTATTTGTATTTTTCCTTATGTTCTCATTCGTCTGATAGTAAGCCAGAGAAAGGATATCAATCTAATGTTCATAAAGATGATGATGACGATTATTATTATTATTATAGCGTACATCCACCAAGGAACGAGTCAACTGCAAGATCTGAATTCAGATGAGTTTCAGATGAGCTACTTGAATTTACGGTTGTGTCTTGCACGGTGCTGACTGCTATTTGCTTGCTTGCAGCAACCACGAAACGAAACGAAACCAAGAAACGTATAATAACAATAATGCATAATGTGAAAAGTCAGACAACTTTGCTCGAAAAGGAAAGGAGGTAGAGAAAAGTTGAAGGGCTCACGTGTAACATGACTCAATGTGTTGTTTTCCTGTGAGGGCCCTTGTTTCAACGATATTTTACGGTGAAGTCGGTATTATCTCATTTCTTTGAAGACGTTTTTTGAAATGGATATCAGGAGGTCTCCCTCTCGAAAAAGGACATGTACGCTTTAAAAATGTGATCGAAGACGAGAAAATGGAGATCCAAGAACATTTTCTTTTCCAAGTAGTCGTTTTGTTCGAACTTAATAGACTACAAGAAAGTACAGCATGCATGAGAGAGACAGGAGAAGTTGAAAACCCATATAAATAATACAAGTCATGCCAAGCATGCTCGTTTTTTAAAAAGCTTAATGTGCTCAAACTCAAATCCAGTAGCGATTTCACGTAGTCGAGTTCCATCAAAACAAATTAGCCATGCGGAACCTACGATTTTTATAATTTTTCCTCTCTTGCCATTGTTTAGTTTGTAGTAAGATCATCAACTCATTACATATTTGTTAATAGACTTTACGACTGGACTAGCCGCTTTGCTCGGATGTAAGTAGGCAGTTTCAGTAGACCGGGTAAGCAAGCAAGCAGGTACTATATTACGCCGTCATCATTGTCCTGAAATAAAAATTAGCAGCGAGTTTATGTTTAAACGTGTGCATGTGTACACTTGGCAGTTATAATTACACAGGTTTTACTCCTTTACTCCTTTCTTGAGCAGTCTGAGCAGATGACATTCCTATTAAACTAATGGGCTCATATTTCATTGAGATTTGTGTGGCTCCTTGCACTTTTCTTACTCAACATTTTTACTAGAAATGGTAAGAATCAAATGAAACATTCTTCGGCTCATGTTTCATTTACATGGGGATGTTTTCATGCAAATTGCTCATGGTGTGACCTGTGTAATTCAGTCCGTGGGCCGTAGAATAAAAAATAGTATTGGTAATAACCGGTAGCCAGTTTTACTTAAAATCCTTGATATTAATGATGCTCATGCTCATGTCTGAATCCCAGTCGTAGCTGCAATAATCCGAAAATAAAAATGTACTTAAAATCACTTTACGTGAAAACAAAATCTTGTACAGTTCGAAGCAACACTGAGATAATATCTTTTTGGTATTATTCAATGGGATTTCTTTCTCGACAATGTAAACGGACAAGGAGTTTAATGGAGAACATTGTAAATATGTGTACAAGTGCAATGGTCACGGCAAACGTGGCAGTAAATAAATCGCAAAAAGCAGCAGTTGGAGCATTCGTGGTCGCTGTCAGTACAACTGCAGTATTTTCTGACAAGTAAAATGTAAAATACTGAATGCCATACGCCCGGTGTTGCTAAAAAGAACATGTAACAACTTTTCAATGAATCCACGTATGGGAACGTGTACTACGTGAAATGAGCCTGGGATCTTAATTTCAACATCAAAGTTCTCAAAGAGACAGCTACATGCGTTGAAGATTTTCGGAATGCTTTCGAGGTAATTTTAGGAAAATCAAGAATCAACAGTTTATTTATTTTGGGGCAGACTACGACTGTGACTACGACCGAACGAGCGACAGTTCCATTTACTCTACCATTACCTATGCATGGACACGTATCCTATTAAAAATAAGCACAATCATTGCTTAAATATGGCGTAGTACAAGAATGCATTTTTTCACTTCTATCAAAGCTTCCTCATGATATTCATTCAAATGAGAAAAAATTATCATCATTTTGGAAAATTGTTATGTTATTGTATTAGCCCAGAAGTTGGGAACGGTGAGAGGAGGAGGCACCAAACAATAAAGTATTGCTTTATGCTGTGTTTCGTCCGTATGCACACTTTAATATTGTCTGCAGTCATGGTTGAACGTAATACCCCCATATATATTCAGGATTAAAACTCAAGATTTTTGGCAATTTTTAGCACGCACCCTTAATATTGGATGTTTCTCAATGAGAGTTGTGACCCGCATACATAGTATTTACTATGTTTGAGGACTTTCTGCCTCGTACTCAAATGACATGCTGTTGAGTTGAGACACGGACGCGGACGAATTCACGTTTGTTCTAATTGCTGAAAAGAAAGTAGTGCTTTAGCTGTTGAATTATACAGTGCTAACGTAACGCACATACGGTAATTGCAGTGGAGTAAAGTACTTTGTTTCTTTAAAGTATCAGACAAACTGCTGGAAACAGAATCATTATCACGTTGCAGTACCTAAAATAATGCTAATAAAAATAATAGTGATAATAGTAATAGTAATAATCCACTTTTGAAGTGCTTCTACCATACCACGCGCTCACAAAATGGGATACTCTATATGTGCACCACCACGTGGTAAAAACGGTTTTAAGTAAACTTGAATTATTTTCAACGCGCTGATGCTAATGTTGTGTTCATGAAATCCTTACCATTTCGTTGTTTCTACCCAAAATATTTATGGTTTTTACTGAAATGAGAATCATAAAGCTTTTAAACCATACGCTGACGCCCCAGAGAATAATTTTCCTCTGAATGCTATTTTATTCGAAGGTATTTAGTTAAAAAATCCCACAATCAAATATCCCGTAATCTCGATGCTAAAACAAGAATTTGTAAAAAGAATGAATTAATTGTCTCTAATGAGGGAGAAAAATTAGTAATGTGAAGGATTTTGCTATATCAAGTGACATGGAGAAAGCGTGAGACGTAATTATGGAGTGTTTTGTTTTGTCGTTCTGTAGATAGACAAGTCACGTCAAAACGATTGGTTGAGCATGTGAACATGTGTAAAGCAAGCAGAAAAGTAAAAAAATGTACCTCCGACAGTATAAAGATAAATACAAATTCAACTACTGCACATTTAAGAAATTGCCGTCACTGCTGCCTAGTGAGTGAATACTTGATGCCGACAAGGGCAATAAATTGCTCCGGTCAATAAAACAACGGGAGCCCGGAGCGAGGTCGAAAGTTGAGAAATTAATTTCCACGGGGTTTTAAAAAGGGATACGCATGGAAAATTGTGACAGGGAAGATTACAGGAAACTCATAGGTAATGTGGACAAGTGTTTAAAAAAAAGATAAGCAAACTTTATTAGCATCAACATTTAACATCAACATTGATCGGGAATGGCGAGAGCTACGATACGTCCAAGCTCGTAGTCATTGTATAATCAAAAAGATTGATCTTGTATTCTGATATATACATATCATATTATCATAACTTGATACGTCAGCCTTATCTTACCCAACTTTCTCGTGTATTTATATAAATATGAGAAGATATGGTAATAAGATAAACACATCTTGCTTTTCACATGATACTGTGCATCGTTTTAGTATTTCAATGTAACTTTTCTCCAGTAGTTTGTTTTAGCTCGAAGTTTACTTTCTGTTCATAAATAAAATTATATTTGACCAAACTGGCTTTAGTCCGTCAAAATAATAAATACCTTTGCATTTGTACCTAATTCGCTATACAATAGTATTCTCTTTTAAATGCATTTTTATTTCTAATGTTTCATCCGCTAATTGATATTGTAGCAGTCTGTATCTTTAGATCTCATGCGTGGCTTTCAGAGTAAAGCTCGTAATATCGAAAGGCATTGAAGCTATAAACTACCATCATAAACCCGTACCTATAAATGTGCAGCACATCACAGTTTGTGAGAATATCCGGAGGCTAATGTGATGTGCTATAAAAATGAAGAAGCATGGAAAAAGCATTATGCAATACAGCTTAAGTTGCAAAACACAAAATTATATTAACAATAATAATCAACGTGGTCAAAAAGCTACAATTCAGAATTTTTCTTTAAATAAATTAATAGAATTAAAAATTTCTGGTATTGTTATTATTTTCTATGTTACTCATTGCACAATAATAAATGCTCCTTTCTTTACACATTTTAGAGCACTTACTGTTTAAGTGGAATCATTACTCACTATACCATTAGATAGGATACATAAATCATTGGCAAATACTTTTTCTTATTATTAAAAAGTACAAATGATTCTTGGGGTGAGGTAATCTAATAATGGTTGTGTTGCTCGGTGTGCTTTTACACTGACCACACAGCTCACAACATAGATTTTTCTGATCATTCCTTCCTCTCTGGTGTTAAAAGTCTGTCATGTGTGGGCAAATTTCCACTTTTATAATAGAAACTGGAAATAATTAATACCTTTGGAACATAAAAAGATGGACGCTTCAAGAAATAATGTGTAATAACTCGAAGTAATGATATCTGTCAAGAAATAATAAATGATTTTTAAGAATTTCCAAATAAGAATTTGTGCATTTTTAAAGAGAAAATATTACTTTTTTGCTCCCTTCTGCCATTTCAAATTAATTAGAATTGGCTTTTACTGCAGTCTCATAATTTATTATTACTTATCTGCAGCAACACCTTAAGAGAAACAACTGTAAAGGATAATGATAATGTTCCATTAATAATGATTTTTATTGCGATGCATAATTGTAATGATTGCAAAAATGATGGAATTAATTTTAATGTTGAAAACGAATAAAATAGCTCTAAAGCCTAACGTAAATTGTTTTTCATAACTTTGAGAAACCTCCACTGACGAGTAAGTCCACTTATTACCATGTACATGAGCGTCATTATTCAGACGAGACTCAACGTCCACTTTGGTCTAGATAAGTGGATAGAGCGGAAAGGTCATTTCCCTTGTGTTATGAAAATAAGATGAAAAAAGTGCCACAGGTGCCAATATTCATTCCTCATTCATCAATTTCAGCTGAATGATCTGGATTATAAATTTTGCTTGAAACCTGTAATAATAATCGGTTTTGCTCATGTCTTTCGACAAGCTCGACATGACCTATTATCTTGAAGTGTAAGTACACTGCGTGCCTACATGACTACCGCAGAATATTTTCAAAATAATAATATCGGCATGCATGAGCCTGAGCAAGTCGAGCATGTAGGTAGCATTCAATCAGTTTGTTTTGTCTTGTAACATTTTGGTCCCGGACTCGACTCGCTCAATTTTATGGAAAATGGAAAAGGCGAAAAGTTGATACTGCTGAAGACGCTGTTGAAGTGGGCAAATGCCATACGTCGAAATTCATTACCACTTGCCTTGTGATTAGTTTATTCATGTTTTTGTGACTAAAACAAAAAACAGAAGTAATAAACGATGGAAAAGATAGATGAATGGATGTTTCATATCTCAAGTCAACATTATAATAATGCATATGTAAGGTATAGCTATTACAAGATATTAACTAGTCCGACTGAGTGTGAGGGAGAAAAAAGATAGTTTATGATCTCGTTGTAATGAGATTCTAAAGTGTACTTGAGAAAATGCTAAAATAACACATTATTGATGCCAGGATTATTAGCCAACGATGAGACCTCCCATGAAATTCAACCTTTTTCCACACCCCCAATCAAAAATTTGCACACAAATGGCCAATAAATTGTATTCTACTTCAATGTATCAACGATCATGCTTATTGATTGCTAGGTCAGGCTCGTAAATATTGGGTGAATTTTTTCAGATTATCAGTAAGTATAATCTTTCTAGACTTTCTCATCTCTTTTTCGTGCACCTCTCTCGCACTCTCCGACACTTGCATTCGATTTTCTTTCTGATTTGCCCGATGTGCATGCATGAATGCACTAAAGCAGATAGAACGGCTCACTTTTAATGTATGACATGATGGTGCCAATAGTCTGTCACTTGAAAACATTCGCATTCAAATTTTTATATCAACTACATATTTCAATCTGCGATGATTTTTTATTAGGTTTTTCAAAGTTTTGAGAGGAAAGGACAAAATATAAAATATTAATATTCGATTAAACATGATTCTCATAATCAACTAAATCAATCCACCTTTTGTTGCATTGCGCTTTAAAATTGCGAGTTTTTCAATTTATCGTTGTTAAATATTTTTTAGACGATGCATCCGTTAAATTGCTGCGTCACGACATGTCACGGTAAATATCCCCTTAGGTTGAATAGATTTTGAATGCAACAAATAACCGTTTCAATTGATGTTAGCTCAACTGTGTATGACTTGCGTTTTTGTAGTTGAAGTAACCTTACTGTTTAATTTTTTACAGTGCCACCACCAGCAAATAAATAAAGGATTTGACGAGTTTGTTTTTTCATAGTTCAGACTCTGAACTTCAGAGTGATATTAATATTGTATTCATTCATACTTCATTTCATAGGTACAAATATTCAATTGGTCGTTTTGAAAGTCTTATTTCTCATTTGTCAGCAGTGAAAGAAATTAATAATAATAATTATTACAGTAGTAGGAAATGGACAGGAAGTTTACAATCATTTCTTATCGAACTGCATGAAAATTAAATTAAATTGACGTTGAACGTGAATACATCTTAGCAGGTAAAGTTTAAAAATTGTGTGAAAACAATAATGCATCAACATCTAAGTGTGTAAACTTTGGTGAAAAATTATTAATTAAATTTTTTAGCTCTGCTCTACCCATCCGGGGCACTGTTAGACAGTAAACTGAAAGAGTGACGGTGTAATTGCAGTCATTAATTTGACACTACGTCCAATGATTAATATGTTTTCAGGTTTTAATTACCCACTCCAACAAGTCATAAAGAGTCCGTATAGGGAAACGTCAACGTGAAGTAATGCTTTTACCAGCTTACCTCTTGTGGTTAGACAGATGACGAACAAAGGACATCGAGAGACGTGAAACGACCTCCACTTGTGTTCAAGGGTTGGTACATGTTTCAAGCAGTTGGTCTCACTGCGGCCAGCATTGATAACGTGACCACCTTCTCTTACTTTCATGCAATCCTGAATGTGGAAGATCCAGTTTGACTAGACTGCACTACTTGTGGCATTTTTGAAAATTGCTTTTCTCTCTCCGCTTTATTGCTATTCCCATTCTTTATGATATCATTTCGAAGTGAGCAGTCGCAGAAAATTTTAAATGAAATCTAAAGTGAAACCGTTCCTTTTGCCGCTGTACATGTAAAATGAACCAGGAAAGGTATTTAGGTATTAAAATGTGCGGTACGCACTTTCTTGTTTGTGCGGTGGTAATTGTTGAAGAAGAATGCCAGGTGTCAACTTCAATAATTGCTCCAACACATTTTCCTGCCTCTTTCCCTGTTTTCTCTATTGAATTGGTTTGGTGGTACATTGAGATTAACAAGAAGATAATTCTTGCCTTCGACCAGTTAATTAAATCCTCAATTCGAAAAAAAAGCCATTCATTTTCATTCATTCATCTAGTTATACAGAAGCAGTTTAAGAAAAAAATCATTTGCAAACTATTTTCTTTCATCTAATGTTTTATGAATACCTATCTTTTGTCATGTCACACGTCAGTGTCTTTTATTTAATTGCCACCATTACAGACTTCTTATCTAAGTGCCTTCTTGCTTGTCTTACCTCGTGATACACCAGTCGTATTAAACCCTTGCCTAGAAGAACCAAATTTCTCTTGTCCGTAGCAAGTCAAGTCGTATAACTTCTAAAGCCTTCTTTTTGTTGGGTTTGGTGAAACTTTATAGTATTGATTATTTCAAAGGAACAAAACACAAATATAGCGATATTTTAAAGAACGAAAAATACTGACCTTTGCCTTTTGATTCAATTGGGAATTTTTTTACCTTCACTTGACTTTTTCTGTTTTACAAAAATTGAGAAAAATGTAAGTCTGATTGGCCCATTAGAGAAATGCACAAAGCATAAGAACTGTAATTTTGGACTTGATTGTCCCTTCATTACAGTCTTATCTAATGCAAGACAAAAATAACCCTTTCGTTTTCCAGCGTCTCTGACCGTATTTTTTATCAATCACAGTATTGCGTTCAGATTATTCAGACTGGCTGGAAGCCCGACCCCGACCGGCTCCAATCCATAAAAGGTAATCAAGAGCATTCAAAATAGCGACTACCTTAGATCTTGAAGTTCTGACTGGATAACTTTTCTTATATGGAATCGTTTAGATACAATAATGCGTACTTCTCCGGCATAAAATTAAAATAACAGAACAGATGAAAATAAAACAATAAAAGATTACAGTTACAATATTTTTAAGGAATGCAACGGATGTACAGATCTAGCCATAATGACATCCACATCTACGACATGCTATTTTTAGTAGACAAAACGCTCAAAACAGGCAGCAGTCTTCTTGGCGCTGTGGCTACTGTTTGTCCATCTTGGCTGCTGCTACTGCTAGTTTTCTTGAATGTGAATGAGGGCAATAATAATCAGACAAGATATGGGCACCTTAAAAGTGGATCATGTAACTAATTTGACACATTATCTACATTTTGAGTAGTAAATAAGAATCATGATGGCTATTATTATCATTATAATACTCCTTAACAGAGTCGCCGTGGTCCGTCTCCTGGTTTTTATTTTTAATGATAACCAGGAGAAAGTGGGATTATTAACGGTACTGTTTCTAGCTATTTTTTCTAGATTTCCTTTTTCTGAAAAATTCAATTCACAGAAACTTGAGTAAAAGTAAAACACATTGTTTTAGCTATAAGAAAATTGTAGATCAATTCTGTGTAAACAATTCTTTCAGATTGCTAAAATACTCCTTAACAGAGTCGCCGTGGTCCGTCTCCTGGTTTTTATTTTTAATGATAACCAGGAGAAGTGGGATTATTAACGGTACCGTTTCTATCTATTCTTTCTAGATTTCCTTTTTCTGGAAAATTCAATTCACAGAAACTTGAGTAAAAGTAAAACACATTGTTTTAGCTATAAGAAAATTGTAGATCAATTTATTTTTAATAAACAATTCTTTCAGATTGCTAAAAATTATTATTAAAAGCGCTAACTAGAGTTGAAGCGATTGCATATGAAAATAATCATGTACATATTTGCAATTACAAATTAATTGTGTTAAAGGTGAAACTTATTAATTTAACGAGGACAAAATCATGTGCTTATAATTGCATTACAATTTACAATTCCGGATTTTTAATCATGTACCATTTACCTTGGGACATTGTGCATGATTTCTTATCTTAACACGATGTGATGTGATTATTTCTTGAGGAAGCAAGGGTGAATGTGCCACAAAAATAAGTATTTCTGAGCAAGAGACAGACAAATCAGCGTAATCTTCCAGGTTCCTCGACTACCAGCAAATCTCGTTGTGTTCTATTAATTGTTTGTGTGCATTGCAACATTGAACATGAATTGCTTGTGGACTTTGTTACATCTTTCACGAAGTTGTTTTAAGCAAATTCGTTTTCAGACAGCACCTCTCCTACAAGATGACCATCTGATCCTTATCTTGTCTTTGTGTTTATTAGATTTGTGTTGGATTCATGTTTTTAAAGTGTTGGTTTCTATTTGATGATACACATTACCCAAGTCACATTGAAAATTGGCATACGTCCGGCTAA
>VYYJ01002030.1:0-24591 GCA_021029165.1 Cyphoderus albinus
CGCCACAGTGTAGGCTTCAACATATGCAAAACTTGAAACTGTACGTTTAGTAGTTTACGATTTACATTTAGTTTTATAAAACTGTCCGTGTCGTATGAAAGTCATCTTCCACTGAGTGTAGGTGTGTGTTTCTCAGCCAGGAAAAGGCAGCCGGCCGCGGCTATAGTGCATGTGGGGTGAGTGCTGATATAATGAAATGACTTGCTTTCATCTGTCTTTCTTTCAAGTAATTGTGGTAAGTAGATAAACACATGTTGCACTGCTAATAAATACTCTATCCTGTGAACATTTATTTCATTTGTTTTTCTTTGAAAATGAGCCACCACCTCAAAACTACCCAAAGATCATTAACACCCCACCGTCTTATGCGACACAGTGAACTGTCGTCATGTCTTCGTCATCTACATCAAATATTTTCTATCTATCCAAATCAGTACTCTGTGACGGCAATGTTTGCCATGAAGTTTTTACTGCTTGCCGACAATGACGCCAGCAACAAGCTTCACAGAGATAAGTAGTACGAGTAATGCAAACGACCAACCAAACATAATTTATTTACGTGTAATTGAAAGTCCCCGCCCCATACAAGAACGCGAATGAAGTTTTATTTAAGTCAAGAAAAATACTAATACGAAATCAAGATAGAAGCTGAGTAAATTCTTTCGTGAAGGAAGACAAGCACAAAATTTATTTATTGAACCTCTACAAACATTAAAAACTCTAAATGTGCATGGGGGAGCAACTCCCACCTTGAAGATGTATATTAAAGAAATCCATGATTTCCTCGACTATCGTATCAACAAGAAGAAAGTAATAGAGAATAATGCGCGTAAAAGTAGTTATTGGACACCTTCTCTAATAATTACTACTACATATTTACATATTACCATTCCATTCCTTTCACCTACACAAACATAGCTGTTGTCTTCAGTAGTTTAATTTTAGTAGATTCTAATTCATGCACGTACATCTGTACTTATCCTGAATCTGTGCATTGTTTTACTTTTTACCAAGATATCATTTTCACTTTACACCTGCTACCAGCGTACTAGTTAAACAAATAACAGTAATTTGTTAAGCATACCAAAAAATTATTACAAACTGTACTGCATTCACAACGATACACTGGAAAAATACACAGCTAATCAATCATTTATCATTTTGAAACTCCTTTGAGGCAACTTAAAAAGCTTGTCTGATATTTAATGTGCGTATTGTAAATCTCTCCTCACAGGCATATTAATATTATTATGCGTATTACCCGGTTAACTACCTCCTGTCAACTCAGGCGCATGGAAGAAGTGCTTCTCTTCTCTTTTCATTGTCTGACTTTCTTATTTAAAAATACACGGCAAATTATGAAAGTAAACAATCTCGAGTCGTCAGCAGTGAAAAAGACTCGACGTGACGTGATACAATAATACTTGAGGTCATAACAAAGTGACGTTGAGATGAGCTCTTCCATTTCACTGCGGTAATTGATGAGTGCCGGCGTCTTTAACAGAGCGGGTTCATGTTAATCATAATGGGAATGGCTGCTCAGCGTTCGCTGCCTGCAACTGGCGAAGAGCATCGTCATCGAGGCATAAACTGGAGAGGAAATATCTTTGATGAGTATCGGCTCGGGAGCATTGCCATGAATGTAAAGCGCAGAGTTACATAAGATGAAGTAAAGCTATTTTCACAATACACAAAAATGTGTCTTATCATAATCATATAAAGATTAAAGGAACAACGTTCAGATAACGTAAGGATGATATTTAAAGTTAGTCTTGTCCCTTTTATATTCTTTAATATTTTTAAAATTTTCTGCGGATTACTTTAAATTACAAAAACTGAGGAAGCAAAAAGATGGAGAAGAAAAATCGAATGGCCTTCTTTAGAGGTTTGGCTTAAAATGCCTCAAGGGTGATTGCCACAATTTTTGTTTACCCACAATGATGTCTTCCCATTAATTTCATCGAGTGGTTAATTGAATAAGTAAAGACCACAACTGGAAATTGCCAAAGAAGACGATTTGCAAACAATATTTTCGGCATCTTTGTGAAGAAATTATAACTAACAATGTACATAGCGGGTGGCGTCTACTGATTATTCTGCCGCTCTCCATTTCCATTACCCACAAGATATAACGAAGACGATGTGCTGATGATACGAGTTGCACCTGGCGGCTCATTTAATGCGAACAATGAACACTAAAACACACAGTCTCAACCTGAACGTATCGAAAGATATAATAATCCAAATCCACACAATACTTTTCAATGCGCTATATTTTATAATAAATTATAATAATATACAATTCTCTCGAAATAAATTCCAAAAGTGCTACCTGTCAGATTATTAAAACGAATGTAACAAATATTAATAATCATGGTAACGCATTCCATTCCAGTGCGGTGGACGTAGCAATGGGAAAAATATAAGTTCATGCATAATATCAAATAATATATGTATACACGATTGAAAGTGAACGCCATAGGAAGCACTTACCGGAGAAAGACCATAAAACTGAGTACAAGTTTGGCAACTTAAATGCATAAATACACATCTTTGAGCATACTCCATAAGGCGCTTTGATGTGGTACTTGTACGTACACATCTCTTAAACTATCGTGAAGAACAACAGCAACCACAAAACCCCCTATAGCGGTACTTAATATTCTAAAACAGAAGTTATTTGGTTCTCTTTTTTACGATGATGACGATGTGATGATGATGAGCTACTGGTTTAAAATGAAAAAGTGCTGCTTGATGTTTTCCCTGCTGACTGGTCCATTACCTGTTTTAATTTTTTCCGAATGTGTATTATTACCATCACTTTTATGCACACATAAGTAAGTTCAAAAGGAAATAACAATGAACAATGTTTGCATTGAGCCCGGTCTGCAGCTAAAACCATGAACATTTCCATTGGAGTCGCCGGCTTATACCATTAGATGAATCCGTCCGAATGGAAAAGAGACTGTTTTTTTTGTTGGTGTGTGAAATAGTGAAATTCACTGTGTACTCCACTAAGATAATCATAATTTTGTTCGGCAAAGGTAAAAGAGGCAAAGGCAAATATATTACGTAAGTAAGACAACAGCAAAAGTCAAAAGTGGATGGATGAAATCAGTCAAGTATGGACGAGAGGGCGAGAAGGAGCATCGGAGTGGATGTGGGCGCACAAACGTCATTGGGCGCTACTGCTGTGTGGAGAATCACTTATTGAGATATACTATTAGCTAATTTTCCCAATCGGCAACTTTTGAAGTCCAGTTTGAAGAAACGCCGTAAAAGAAATACAGCTGAGAATTTCTTCATTATTTAATGGGCAAGCAAAGTGACTAGAAACTAGTTTGTAAGCGTGAATGGATTAGTGTGGTAGCCAGGCTTTGCAATCAGCATGATCCTTAAAAATAATCACAATAATAACACTGATGATGATAAGATTTGATTTGCTGGGATAGTACATTTAGATTTAAATTACTTGCTCTAATTCAGTTTATCGGAAAAATCAGCTTTTCTTTGTAGGAACAGACCTACAGCATGGAATGCGCAGAATTTCCGATACAACCTGAACTTGCTTCTAGCCTGCTTAAATTTTAATTGCTAAATTGGCTAAATCTTTGGAGAAGGGGAACTTAATTCACGCGTGAAGGCGTCAACGTTCATCATTATAACTGAAATAAACTTCAGCAATTTCTTTCGCAATCATGATTACATGCATTAAATTGCGGAAAGAAAAGGCATCTCTCACTTTCAAGCCACACACGTGTGAAAGCATTACCGTTCAGGTGTAAGACTAAATTCGTTTTGTTTCATCTCCTCAAAACGTCATTTCTGCAATGTAAATCTTTCCTGTAATCCCACTCTGCAACTCTAATTTCTATAATCTTGTAGAAATGCTGTCACTTTCAAAAAATATCTAATTCCCCAGCAAGGGCTTACGTGGTGTCCGGCGAGAGACGATGACGTGGGGAATGATGACTGATGAGTTGAGTAATAGATTCATGTTCTTACACGCACAGTCCTGATAGAATATTGTAAATATTATTACCGTGTTCGCCTACTTCAGCCCTGAGCGAATGTGGCTGCATGATATGATGCATAATATGGGATAAAAACCTTGTTTGCAGACTAGTAATTTTTGTTGATGGAAAGGGACGTGGCGAAGAAATTGGGCATCCTTTATTCTCACACGAAAATTGTAGGTTCAATGTGTTGTCTTTGGGCGTGAGCAGTTTTCGCCTTGTGCCTACTTGTCTTATTCTCCTTTTTTCTGATTCTTCAATTTTTATTACACATTCTCATGCTTCTACAATTTTTTCTTCTCCTTACATCATATTTATTTGTTTCTTGTTGACTTGTTGTTCGCTCTATATGATGACGGGGAAGCGATGATTTTGAACTTTTTTCTTTCTGCTCTTTCGAAGGGGAGAGGAAGAAACGGACGGAGAGAATAGCAACACACAGAGGGAGAGGATGAAAAAATAGAGCTCAGCGTTTTATAATGGAATGAAAGCAGTCACAAAAAAACTGAACCGAAGGAAATGAACTGGCTCCTTGTTATTATCATTATTGTTATTATGAGGCTCATTGTGTGTAAATCTATTCACACAACAAAAGTGGACAAGACTGAGAAAGATATCTGTATCTTGGAAATCATCAGCCGGTAAAATATGTGCTTCTCGTGTGGATTTTGTAGTAAAAAATACATGGATTCTGTGATTATCTGTAACAGCAGCTCGTATAAATAATACATCACACGTAAAGATATTATTATAAGGTTGCGTATCAGACGTACACGTTATACCTACGCGATTTTCATACCAATTCTTTCATTGCCTATATGTAATGTACCTTGCCTTTCGTTTATTGCCATTATGTGGAAGTAATAATAATGGTGTGTTTGTATTTGCACCATTTATTTCAGACGTGGTGGCATGGTGATGATTAGGTATTTGGTGGTGAGCTGAACTCACGTTGTGTCATACCTGTGTAGTCAGACACTGCTTTGTTTTTTTGTGGAGCTGGTGATGAGACAGTAAATTACAGCGTCGTAATAATGTGTGAGAAGGAAACCAAAAGATGCAGGGAAAATAAAACAATATTTGTTAATAATATTTGTTGTCTTTATAATTTAGACGGAAAGGGCAATTTTGAGTCCAAGCTAATATTGGTCAGATATCTGCAATAATGATATTTGGGTAGAAAAGAAATATTTTATTCTAAAAATTGATGCATCGCCTCGTATTCACTTCTCGTTGGCTTCTTTATTTCTATTATGCATCATGATTTCTTCAAAGGGACATTTCACTACAAAATTAGTTATCATGTAGTCTTTCAAATTATAAACAAATTATCGTAATATTATACGGACCAGGAACGCGAAGAGTAGGATCGGAATCTGAAAACCCTTGTGCTGAGCAGTCGCCTCCACGAGCCCAGAGTCTCGTTCCGAAACGTCGTTTCTTTTTGCTATGCCAGCCAGCATAGACACCCCGAGTTGACTTTCTTGCATGGACCAGGTATATTCATGACGTCATGATAATTATTTTTTAAACTAATTGTTGAATACATCGAAACAAAGTCTAGACTATTGAACTAAAGTGTTAAACCTAATCACACACAAGTCCAATGAACATTGTTAAAATACTCCAAAACACAGTCATATCGTTTGAAAATAAGTATAAATTGCTTTGTAAGGTTAGAGGAAATGCTGTACGAAACGGGGGAAAAGTGAGGTTAAAACTGTATTAGACTACCGAAAATTATAATTCCATTCATGTGATGCAAAAAATACATAGATTTTCCTGACAGTCTGCATTTACAGATTTCAAAAGCTGCGTTAATGCGTTACTATCAGACACGTCGAGCTCACGAGGCTCAATGGACGGATGCATAAACCTGAGGATATTATTTGCCTATCTAAGATTCGCAGCATATAATAAAAATGTAATCATCGAAAAATTATACCGATCAACTGGTGTGGTCAAATTTTATAAGCTTATACATACGGATTCCTGCTCTGCTTTCTGTTTGTAAATTCATAATAAAATTTGCATTTCGCTGCAAGAGAAAAAGTTGATGAGGATGTTGATGTTCGCGTTTATTCTGTTTCTCCAAAAATGCGCTGTCCTAACCTAAACGAGCACTAGTCTTGAACATGTCTCTCAATCAAGTGCCCCAATGCACTAGGAACAATTTTTGCAAAACCGTGTGTCCTAAAGGAAAATATGAAACTGGCTCAATCAAACAACAGTAGCAATTATGTCTACTCGAAATCATCTACTTTTCTCCTGATATTCTCTTTCTCTGAAACCAGTTTCACACCAAACGTTAAAGCGTTCAAGTTAGCCAGAGTAAATATGCCAGTATAAAAATTGTTTGCCTGTAGGAAGTGCTCGGTGTGAGCCAGGAGTCAAAACAAGGATCCATTTCAGGTAATAATGCATAAACGTCCAAGAAGCAATGTACATAAGAAATGATTCCTTGCAAGTTGGGATGATGATAATGATGATAATAGAAAGGCTACCTTTAAACAAAAAAATCAAATTTATCACGAGACGACTTATCAAGCAATATGCCTGAAACCTGTCATGATTTCGCAGATTACCCGTTTATCATCATGTAAAGTATCCTATTATTTTCATTTCATACTTTACCAACCAACATATCAAATACGATGAAGTAGCTTTGGAACTTTTGCATATTACTTCCATTCATTCATACTTTACTAGCGGCCCTCGATATATTTACCTGCTCATCGTACCACCATCAATAAACATCAATATTTCATTTTTAAATAACACCGACTTTCGGTTACTCAAGTCTCACAACTCAAATAAGTAACAATATTTTATTCTTAACAGGAATGCCCATGAAATAAACTTGATTAAATGTCATAATTGGTTATTATAAATTTTATTGAGTTCAAATCCTAACTGAATATTTAATAAGAAGTGATACACGCACATATTCACCAAGACTTGCACTTTTTACCTCGAGCATTGAATACGACGTTTCTGTTGATTTAGGTTTGACCTGTACGCAAGCAGCAGTCGTCCATAAATTGTTGTGCTTGAATGCAATTTATGTAATTATTATTTTCTCAGTAAGCACAAGAAAGCAATAACAATGCCAGTCGTTAACACCTGGTCTCTCCCTCTGACATGACTAATGAGATAATCGTCTTTCTGTTCATGTAATTTTTCATCCCGTTTTCTTGCATTTTGGATCTGCTTATTTTTTTGTCTCGTGCAATTTCATCTTAATATCACGTAATAATACGTGAAGACCTTTCACGAGAAATGTGAAATGATTGTAGTGTAAAATACTTGCAGAATTACTCACACCCTTCGATTAACTAGCAAATAAATAAATTAACACAAGAATCTTTCTTTCAAACCAGATAAATAAACTGTCACATTTGGACGAAGCAACGGGATTGTTCATCTATACGTGTTTAAAATCACCAACAGCATTAACACTAGATAACGTATGACCAGAAAATGTACACGATTCAGTAGCATGTATGTATTTAAAGCAATCCAATAATTCTCTTTTAGTTTTAGTTGACGAGTAGTTTTTTTCAGCAGTTTAAAAATAAATTATACTAAAATTATCTATTAAATAAGGCAATAATAAAGTTATAGATTTTTCCCGTTTCGTTGTTTTCAAAAACACCAAATTGTGGTAAAATTGTCTATGTTTTAACCTCTTCCTGCAATTAAATTACCCCTGTGAGTTTAGAAATTTGGCTGCTGTCGTCATTCAAATATTGTTGAAGCTAATAGTTACACGATAGTTTAGAGGTAAAAAGTTTGCAGTTTGTTTCTAAATAATCAACTCAAAGGTGGATTCTTTATGCAAGTATCAAAATACAGGACATAAAAGAGCATCTAACACGCAGGTTATTTAGAGATGATCACGTTACATGTAATGTAAAGGCCGGAATGCATTTTAGAGGTATCCTTTTGCAAAGGTACTGGCAAATTTTCTAAAATTACAAGGTTACATGTAATCCGTCACGTCAAATAATCAAGTGTGTTTTTTTTTGTCTCGCAGTATCGTTTTCGTATTTTTCAACTAAATTGATGGTGTGAGTGACTGAATCAGTCGCTCGTCTCATTTGGCGGAGTGAGTTTCGAGGTTGATGATGAAACGGATGGGAGAAGGAAGACAGGCAAGAGAGATAGCAGGAAGTGAAGCTCTGCGTTGCAACGCACAAAACAATGCTCATGTCTGAAAATACTTTGTACGTATTCTATTCTAGGTATTTTTGTATACTTTGATAATAAAAAGGATTTCTGCTTGTTTAATACACAAGAGCTGATACATGATACTAGGTAGGCTGTGCCAAAAAGCGTAGTCTTTTGCGGTAAGAGTCGTGATGTTTTTGACGCTACACTTGTCTTCCAGGCGGCTGTGTAGATTAATGTAATCCCAGAATACATCCCACCATCACCATCGCTTGAGAGGAGATGGCAAGGAGAATCTAAAAAGTACCACGCTACCAGCAGAATTGCATGAAGCACCATGGTAAAAGGCACAAGAGAAAATAAAAAGATCAAGAATATTTATAGAAGAGAGAGAGAGAGAGGGACGCGAGAAGCTGGAGCATCGTACTGCATAAATGTATTTGAAAGGAAAGGACGGAGATGCAAGCAGAAAAAGGGAAAGGGATCGAGAAGACACCAAAAGAGAATCCCTTTGTCCAACGAAGTGAAATAAATCCACCATATCCTTAGCATGATTTTCTTCAACTGACGAGAAAAACCAGTCGAGTAGCGCACAAGGCTCGACGATGATGCTCGTGATAAAAAACGGTGAATGCAAAGAAACTGCCGTTGCGGTGTGGCGGGGATGCGGCGGAACACAGACATTCTCTACCATTACAATGTAATACGTCTCCTCTAGATATAACATACTTTCCATTTATCTAATTTCCAACTTTCTATTTGAATGAGGGAGTGAAGAAAAAAAGCCAAGACTGTACTTTTTACAGTTTGATGCCCTCTCTCATGCATTACTGTCGTTGAGAGAAGCGTGTGAGGATCGTAATAGCACTATTAGATAAACATTTTATCTACAATTATATGACTAATGTAAGTGATATAAGACACCTTCAATCTTTGTAATACTTTCATAATAATATGTGAACAGTATTAAGCTAACTTTCAACTCCGAATTTTCCAGTGCGGGTGAATTCTTCTTATTATCATCATTATGTGACCAGAATCAAGCAATGCGGGGTCTTTTTTGTTCGCTCCTTTAATCTCCCATGTTTTATACCACACATTGCACAATGTTCCAGTTACTTGAGTTGCTTTCCTTCCAACTCCCTTTCATATATCTCTCTCAAATAAATAATTTTGGACGGTTATAAGACTTAGCAACGGATCTTTAACGAACGAGAGGAAAGTGTTCGCAATGTACTTATACTATCTCCTCAGTAATACCTGCTTTTTCTATTACAATCAACAGAATGATCATTTTTGTCTTGTTTGCACTCGATGTGGTTGGGAAACACCCCCATGACCCTTATCAATTCCCCGTTCATTCCTTTGTACTTAAAACTACAAAGATTTTTTCGGGTAGTTAACCTAGTAAAAGGAGCTATAACGGTCAATATTTGTTTTTTCCTGTTGGTCAGTTAGCAATAACACCGTAACGACTATTTGCATCAATGGATTATCTATACTTTCGTGACATGAATATCCTCGTTCGTCTAACAAGTTCAAGCAACATCACATAAGATTGTTGCAAAAGGTTTCAACAAAATCACATCCCCGCCACCATAAATAACATCCTTAAATACATAAAAGTATTCTTTGTTCGTACTTTTGTATAATTGAAGAAGTTTCATAAAAAACTAAAAGTAAACCGTCGTGTAAAGTGCAGTCAGGCATCATCACAATCGCTCAAATTTTGGGAAAAAATCAGAAACGCTCTTTTCCATTTTTTTTTTCAAAAAAAGAGCATCCTGTTATATTTTCAATTTTTATTGGACAACTGCTCTGCCATTGAACATTGCGGCAAAGCCTGGGAACGAAGGCAGCTTTCTCTTGGTCATATCGATTACGTAGCAAAGCAAGCGCACACTCCTCCATCTCGTCGAACAGTTTTCTACGTGTATGTCTATGTGAGCAGACCTTTTTGGTTAGAGAAAGCAAAAGCAAGTTTTATTCGTGTGGACTGCGATTCTACAAGTTAAGTTGAACGTATTTTGGCTGGAACAACAAGGAAGCAAGCCATCCTTTTTTACCTCTCTCTTGTCTCTTCTCGTTGAGAGAAGCCGTCGTGTGCACGTACACCACTTGTGCTTAAAGAGTATACCGTAGAACGGGGAACGTTCTGTTCGTGTACATTAGCCGAAAAGGCACATAACCTGGAACATGTCGTTTTCTTCAGCCCGAGATATTTGTTGAGAGGAGAAAAAAGGAGAATATAATGTGTAGAGCAATGAGAAAAAGGGAAACACATTTTCGGACTTTTTCTTTTCCTCACACGTACGTATAGCTAGTTACTTTACTTACGTTTCTTGATTGTGTGTACACCAGCGTGTGTCTGTGTGTGGCTCTTGTGAATGCAAGTTTTTCTCGCATTTCTCGTATGTTCACAGCCATTACTGCATAGCTTTCTTAAAAAGTAACATCCATTTACTTCTCTCCTCTTCATCGATCTGTCTATAGATAAACCTCCCTTTTATTTCTTTCCCTTGCTCTCTTTTCCAACAATGTCCATGCTCATCTCCTTTTTCGGCTATTTTCATCTCTTTTATTTTTTTCTCTCTTATTGCATTTATGCAGTCAGGCAAATTTGAGCTTCCTCTCTTTTTATCTGGGCTCACCTCCCCGCATCACTTGCCAAAAGACAAAAAATAAACAAATGTGACCTCTCCTCCACGTAACAAGATATAAATTGTTATATATTTGGCACAGCGACCCTCTGATTATTTCCTGATTAACAAATAGGCCAAAGAATGGTCCAGCAGAAAAGTGGATGCTACTACAAATTGTAACGTAACACTTACCACATTTAAATGCTATATACTAACTTGGCAATGCGATTATTTCGAATTATCCGCAGTACTTAAGTATTATACACGTCATGCTATCATCACTTGTAAAGGTCAACGAAAATGTATAATGTATCATTTCAGTGTGTGCAAAACGTTTTTACTACCGGCCCTAAATGACGGGTTTTTGTGGTCGGGGAAATAAATTTCATTTTTACTACCCATCGCTATAAAACGGCTTCCTCTGCAAACAATTCTCTGCAAGATGTTTTTCGCTAAATAGGGCTTTCAACAAATTGTATGGTATACACAAATGCATAATGGCGAAATTTAAGTGTGCCACACTGTAATTGTGAAAAGAAAAGCGTTTATTTTGTTGTATACAAAAAACTGTTAAGAAAAGATAATTTTCGTACTACGTTCACTACCAGATATATAGGACACCATTCAAAGATTTCTCATCCGTTGCGAGTCGGAAATTAATAAAACATTTAACGCTTTCGTGTGTGTGGGTGTTCACAAAATGAGTACGAGGTAATAAGAATAAGAAGCAGTAAAGAATCAAAGGAAACAATAGCACAAGGATGTGGCGGACGACCCAATCCATAAAACGAGCTTCTTCACAATTCGGATAAGAGAAGATTGCTTTGTCACTTCTCTCTGTGAGAAAACGTGAAATTATACCCAAAAAGTCGTAAAGTGGGAAGTTAGAAAAATAATAAATTTAGTAGCTTCTGAGCTGTGTGATACAGTTACCATCTGTCTGTAGTGGCACCTGATAACAAAACGTCTCCATCAACTCAATTATAAAAAAACGTACGTCTACTTTGCCCTTACTTTTGTGTAATAATATCGCTGATGTTCTAATGGTGTAATATTTATCTCCACACCACTTCGAAAGCACATGAACCCATTTGATTCAAAGTTTACTTTTAAGTTCAAAGTCGAGTATCATGTCATATTATGTATATAATGTATGAAGTATGTACGTACATTCATTTGCTATCAGACAAGCATTTCTATTCAAGTTATTATACATATGTACCACGTCATAATCTCTCCATCTACCATTTTGTAAATATAGTTATCCAAACCAAAAAAAACTACACTATCTACAAATATATTATGCAGTGCCGGTAATTGAACGTATTACCATAAGATTAAGTAGTTGCTTTATTTGTATTATGATCCACAATCACACGATGAAGGAGGATATCTGCGGCTTAGAACTGCTCCACAAATGTTTTCGAAGTAGGTGTAGATTAAGGACCGAAAAGAGGTTGGAGCATTTAAGTCTACTTAAAGGATGATGGGGACTTCAAACGCGCACTTTACATTGTAAGGCTAGTAGAAGCAACGAGTCTCTGTAAACTACGGATATTATTTACGTAAGAAAGCATCCGACTTTTCTGCTAGCTCCATTCATCTCCGATATCGAAAGAGCCCATTAAATCATTTCACAAATACGTGCTACTTCAGCTATATAACTCTTCTCTAACTTCTGCCTTTTTCCCTTCGCCTTCACCACCACTAACTTAGCTCCAGCCGATTTACGTGCCCTGCTAATGAGCTATGAAATACTCGTTTTATGATTCTGTCAAAAACAAACATAATTTAAGATGAAAAGTTAGTTTACTTTCCTATTAAAAAGGTAACTATAATAAAAAAAAGTAAAAAAAAAGGTTCAAGTGGAATCAAGTCATGACCAACGATTGACTCTGTACTAGTACGTTCGTCGTAGCAAGCAGTAATATGTATCACTACTACATTGTAATAATAACCGAGGTCCATGTAATAATACACTTTTTTGTAAAACGTAGTTCTCCACAGCAAAAAATAAGGACATAATAAGGAAAATAAAAATGAGCAGAGAAAAGTTGAGTTCGTGCTTCCTGGAGAAAATTGTCCCGTCAACTTTCAAGTGCATGTCCATCATTTCCCCCACATCGCTTGCCACATCAATAAGTGCAGTGGCTGGTCATAGGACGCATTACTAATCTACAAGCATAATATTCATAGTTCGGTACGGGTACAGCTACAGCCTAAAGCAGCCACCTTTGCTGCTATTCCTGCGAGCAGTTTTGTAATGCCTACCTACGATGCTTTGTACTTGAGTGGCATAAATAATGAAGAAGTATGTTTTTTGGTTAAACAAGAACGAATGGGCGAATGAATGAAATAAGACATAATTAATCAAGATTTAAATACATACCCTTATTATTTACTACGAACGGTGCTTTCCTTTCAAGGAACAATCACAAATTCTTCAGAAGCTACAAGGAACGGAATAGGGGAAAAATGTAGGATTGACTTTATCAATATAGTTTTTGTGAGTGTGTAAAGTGCAAAAACCTTTAAACAATGGATTTTTTTCTTCGAAAGCGAACAACTAGAATGTCATCATTCTTTCCCCATTAGTTGTATAAAATAGGTAAGAAGGCATTCAAACACATTCTAATTATCTCCCGCTTTTTGCGGTGTTCTTTTCAAGCGGATCCGAACACAGTGAGATAGAGGCGTCAATTTTACGGTTGGAAAGTTATTCATTCCACTTCGCTTTTCCACAAAGGAGGAACATTAATAATGCCACCAAAAATTGTATACCACCTAGTGAAAAGCAGAATAGTAGTAATAATTCAGAAACGTGCAGTCTAACATTGAGCTGCCACATCAACCTGATTCCACACAACCACCACCGACGAAGTCGTCGTCGCCGTTCCCGTCGCTTTTCACTTCATGCATCATGCAAAATGCTGGTGGTTGCTGATACTGATACTCACGGACGGAGTTGAAATAGAAAGAGGCACTGACTGATGACTGACTGACTGACGATGAGCTGCTGAGTAAACATTGGCCTGTTTGACTTGGCTTTAGCGATTCACTCATTCATACACGAACTCGCTCCGCTTCTCTATCCGCCTATTGCAGAAAAAGCCACAGGGAGGACAATTCAGATTCAGATGAACATCATCGTACTCATAAGTGAAGTGGATGAATGCAGGAAAAAGCCGTAAGAAAAACGAGCGTAAAACGTATATATCGCATAATATCCAACATCTTACCACGAACAATTCCCATTTCTATTTATACAGGTCTCATTATCAGTTTAAATATACACAAACACAAACAGCCTTATAATTTATAAGACTAACAACTAGTAAGTGGGGACGGTCACCAGACACCACCACCAATGACGTTTCTTGAGAAAATTAGGGAAACGACAGAAGAAAAAAACATGATTGGAATTGTAATTTAAAGGAGAAAAAAAATTTATGGTTTTGCATGGCTTTGACGATACACGCTGGCCATGATTATAGGAGGTGTAAGCAGGATTCCTTTGAGGTGAGGACAACATCACGCAATTACGTGCGTCAATACTAATGCAAATTGCTGTTTTTCACTCTTTCCATACTGAATTTATGTATCCGGGACAAATGAGGGTACGAAAACTTACTTAATGAGATTCAAAGATAACCAGACATTATTTGGTGCAATCAATGTTTGCTAACGTTTTACACCTACTGGCGAAAAGGAAGGAAAAAATCTAACGAGTTATAAAAGTTAAGCACAGCAAGATGTCCAGTAGGAAACCATCAGAATAAAAGATCAGAGTAGTTGGTTCATTCATCCGAAAGTTCAAAAGAGAATCTTTTTTATTTATTCAAACATCATCACGATCATCATGCTCATTGCTAAAATATAAACAGAACTTCCCAACACTCATCTCGACACTCTCTCTGGCTCTGCAAAGCGATGCCTAAGAGACTCCTTCTTTATAACTTGCAGTGGCATACAATGACGGAGCATTATTATTCCTAGTCATCCACTAACCACTCACCATCTTCATTCTTTATCCACTGTTGTGTTGTAAAAAGCACTTGAGCATCACCACCAGCAACATAACACCAGTTGGGCAAACAATATCGTCTAACATTTACTGTGCGCATCCCACTTATTTCGTCTTCCTTCCTTCCCTTTTCCTCAGTCTCTTCAAGCTCTTATCTCTATGAAGATGTTCAACCTTGCATTTTCACTAATGACGGCGATGTCTGACGATTCAATTTGTCCTTACTCGTATGATAGAAACTGTTCGGTTTGTTGAAAAAATGTCAAATGTGACCACCATAAGATATGGGGAAATGCCAGGCGGAAGTCCAGGTTTCGGTACGCAATTATGAATTTAGCACAATTTTCTCTGCTTCCTTTCTGCTGATGTGATTTAATGCGTTTGGGAGACAAAGGCCGCGACTATGCAGATGTCGCTTCGCAAACAATATTTATTGAGTATGAAAACTGAAAAAAATGAGGACTGAGGACAGATTCTTCTTTCACATTGAAAAAGTGAAACTTTATTTTTCAAGTTTTGATTGCCCATTTCTGTCTATACAAATGGCTCGACCGTAAATTAAACGTCATGAGGGCGAGCTTCTTTGTATGTCGATTTTGTAATTTTCGGGTAAGAATTACAATAATATTGGTTGGTACAATATAATTATATATTAATTAATTATTATTACTCAGTATTGTAACTGTTATATTCTGTCTGGATATATAGGGTATTACACCATTTTCAGATGTAAAGGTAGTTGATACTATGACCATATGATTAATAATTATATTAATAATAATTATAATAATTATAATATTTTAATTTATGAGTGTAATAATGTTATACATACATACATTAGAGAATGTCGTACACTAGCTTAGTACATAGTAATACATTACGATTATTACACGATTATATAGGAGTAGGTAACTAGGTCAATGCATTAAGAGTATTAATGCACATCAGTAATGATAATCATA
Organism: Cyphoderus albinus; assembly: GCA_021029165.1. NCBI lineage: Eukaryota > Metazoa > Arthropoda > Collembola > Entomobryomorpha > Paronellidae > Cyphoderus > Cyphoderus albinus. Next base: position 15,815 of record VYYJ01002030.1, read on the forward strand.
ATCATAATACATAACTGCTATGTTACACCGCAAAGTGGTCACTAACATCAAGAGCCAATATTCGTATGTATCAGCGTGTTCTCTCATCTATTTACCGAGACAAATAAGATACAACAATAATAGGAGCAGTATTAATAGAAGTACATAACAATTACAAACATTAGTTTCCTTTCAAATCAGTTTCATCGTTTTGATCAAGGTAGCATCATGCATTGTATCTGATGTAACGGAGTCTTTTCCCCTACTTTCCTTTTTATGAGGCTACCATTTAAAAATTTAGGTGAAAGATTTTTCTTGAGGAATCTTTCATTGAAAATATGGACACTTTATGTATGTTATTAGTTATATTCACAGGGAAATTGTTCATTTATGTGTTATCTTAAGTTATGCCACCTCATAAAAATCTTGAGATTGCCTTTCTCCTAGAAACAAAACCAGTACATTTTTGTGAGACTCTTTGAAACATTTGTTATCTGTTAAAGTAATACCTACTAGGCAAGGAACATAGGGCAGGTTTAGTTTGACTTAGTTGCATATTACTCATAATTATATAATACAAGTTACAAACTATACTTGTAATATGACCGTTATTCTTAATAATAATTAACCAACGTTAAGAGCTGGAGCAGCTGCTGCCTCTGCTCGCCCTAAACAGCCTACCTTTTTCTGATTACTTACTGCAACTCTACCCTACAAAAATGACTTACTCTGTCGCTAATCGCTAATCTAAAATATATGCTGGAACTACCGAACTGACTTTTGTTTAGCGATCGTAATTAATCACTACATAAGTAACAAGAACTTAGGTATTTTACTTTTCACTATTTTAAGTACTAACTGATTAAATTTTTGCCTGCGTAGTAACCCTTACCACCTAGCTTAATGTGCACAGTGTTAAAGTAACAATGGTTGAATTGAATAAAGCTCAAAAAGTACAAATCTGGAGTGCGCGCTAACTACGCAATCAGAATTTGTTCTCCATTCTCCATGTGTGAAGATGCAGAAGCGAACATTATGTGTTCAATGTGAGTAAGACGCACGCAAGACATGCAGTGGAAAGGAATGAAGAACAGGAAAAAGAGTAACTATTCATACTTGCACATTATCCTTACATATTATTAATTTCTCTCATTAGAATATAATATGTAGTTATAAATGTTGCACTATATAAAACCACGTCTCGACGAACGTGAACTCTCTCAACATATTTGACGATTTAAATAAGGTTTCAGGCTACTAATACTAACGATAATGATAATGCTTCATTTAATTGTATGCAGTACTTAATTCAATTTTTTTGTCTTTCTGTCTTGCATCATAATGATAATATAAAATTTGCCTCCCATGAAATACTCTCCACTAGATACTTAGTAGTTCGTATTAAATTTTTCATACCGGATTTCTGTGAATCAAAAACTGCTATAATTCATAAGAAGAAGAGTAATAATAACATAATGATAACACACGGCGATCTTTTGGCTCAATCAAATTTCTAGGAGATGCACCTAAAGAGAACGCTAGCGAGAAGAGACTTATTTTTTACGTATTGATAAAATGTATTGCATTGCGGAGACAGGATACTACGAGCAATTCTGAAAATTGTGTAGAGCGAGAAGCGAGTTTGCTTGTACATTAAACGTCATTTAATATTATTAGTATTCAAAGTTTGTATCCTTAACCTGTTTGTTTTGTTTGAACATCATTATTACCTTTCGTCTCTTTCCCTTTTGTAATTCAAACTACTGTGTAATTGTAATATATCGAATTTATGTAAATGGTACACAGGTAATAATAATAATATGATTGGATATTTTGTTCATGTTTCTTCTTTCGTAAATTTGTAAACAGACTTATTGAGATAATCAAGATAATTTCTCGTACTTTTTAAAATAGAAAGTGGTAGAAAAAGAATACTATGCCGTATTTCGGTAGAGAGTTTAAGTATACCATGCAGTGGAGACAATGCACAATGCAACTATTGCATCTATCAAGACTCGGGTCGAACAGAACGAGAAACGAAAGGAAAACGGTACTGGTACTGCTTTTTAGATGAAGTCTGCTTTGGTTTCAACTGATCGGTATAAACGCCAATGGTGAAATTATGTGAGACACAGAGATAGTGGAGAATTGAAAGTTTTACCTTATAAACTCGGAGGAGAAGGTAAATGGAGGGACGAGGGTTCCTTCTGCTTCTCGACGTTGAAGAAGTGGAACCAATTTTTTTGGTTATATACAAAATGCATGCGTGCCACGAGACACGCAGCTTTTTCAGATCACGCGTACCATTTCTACGGAAATCAACACTATCCGTATCATACGTGTATTTAATAATAATTACGTAAATAGCTATTTTAATATCAGCCGGTTGAAACATAACGCTGATGAGCATCTAAATTAACGAAGGAACTACAAGAGAAAGTAACAACTACTTATCCACAGATTCGCTCTTGATCATATCAGGCTTAATGTCGAGACCATTTACCATTTTTTCGATGGACTTGAGTTCAGAAGGATGTTGCTGGGTGGTTTGAGTCGGTGTTTGTGTCGTCTGGCCAGGAATACAAGATGCGAGAAGAGATGACATACGATGTGGATGGGAAACTGGGGATAACACGCTCGTTGAGTCTACCGCGGTCGTGGGCTCAACTGTAGGACGAGGTGAGTGCTTTGGGCTAGTGTGACTTGAAGGTGTGACCGTTTCAAAGGCAGAGAGGCTGCCTCCTCCCAAAACACTCGTCGATGTGGAGCTGAGCGACGATGTCGATGATGAGGAGGCTGTTGCAGGTGGGATCAGCGGGTATGGCAGAAACCGATGTGCTTTCAGTCGATCTGATAGCAAAGCTGCAATCACAAAGATGATCTTAATCAGCCATGACTCATGCCTTTGCCATTTCTTTCTTTCTACACACACTCTCACTCTTACTACTTGACTATTTCACATTCACCAAATCAGTGTCTCATTCACTCTTTTTTGCTCACACAAACACGAAATTAGGATGGGGATGAAGAAGAAGAAGTGGTGTTAGCGGTAGAGGTAGTTGGAATAGTAAATTTACCGGGTCCTATTGATGACGCAAGTGAGACTGGAGGAGCCGCCAAAGGGTAGCCTCCATGGAATAACTGCTGCTGGAGCAAATGGTTGAACAGGAGTGACGGTGGGAGTGATGCTGCTGATGAGTGTTGTGCGCCGGGACCAAAGAGTGACATGGGTAAGGTCGGCGGTGGGCCCAGTGGGTGGAGCCCCGGGGTCCCTGAATACATATTCGGAGGGTAGAGGTAGGGCAACATGGTTGGTTGTAAGGGAGGACCCAGGGAAATGTTTGGACTAGGATGATCTAGGTCACGAGCAGCAGGACGAAATGCCCCTCCACTCTCGGAACCGCTGTCACTGATGTCTCTGTCACTATCCTCTCTTCTTTGATTGTCACCTAAACCGTAATCTGGAAGAGGAGAAATAGAAAACAACGCTTAAGTGAAAAGTGTCATTTTTATTGCACACAACGCTACAACTTTATCTTATCATGCCTACTTTCCCAAAACGATGCATATTAAGAAATGCATTTGCTTGTACCTAACCATTTCCTTATCATTATTGGTCAACATCATTTGCTTGACGCCAATCGCCTCAACCTATTTTCCTGCTCCAATGCTAGTTTACTCTCTCTCACCATTTGCAGTCTTAAACGGATTTTCTTATCTTCACTGACATCCACGGAAATCTTATAACTATTCGGCATGGTTGAAAAGTGAGATCAAGTATTTCCGAACAAAGCAGGGGTGTGACTACTCCCTACAAATAGCAAATACTCCAGTCCATTCGTATAGGGACATTGTCAATCTTAAACCTAATGTAAGTTACATGGTACAAGACTTTACTTTTCTGCTTTCTCTTCTTTCCATTCGTACTCAACAACCTCTACCCCTTTTACACTAATACTGTAAGCAAACTAATGTAGTGAGATACCGAAATCCACCACTGAACGAGAGTGCAGCAATAATACAGCAGTGGAACAATAGTAGAGAAATTCATCTGCGTAGTAATTGACAACAAAACAAATACAGATAGGCATTATTTTTCATTGTTAGACAATTGGATTCCCATGTTGAACAACTTCATTTTCGATATTCGCTATTCTTTCTGGCAAAAAGGGATGTAAATCCGCTTTAGGAAAGGAGACGAAGATCCGACATGAATAATTCATGATGATACTGTCATGCACATATTGATATCTTGAAGCAGGAGAGCGACGACGCGAGAAAAGCACACCGCTTCGCAGTCAACGACAGTATCGCAATCGTCATCATCATCGTTATTGTCATCTTTGCCGTCCACAGAGACAAACACAATCAAAAATAGCACTCGGTAAATCCAAAATTAAGCCGTTGTTGCAGTGAACGCAGCAGTAAGTGTGTGGATGCGTGGAAATGGTACCACTTGAGAATCAAGTGCAAGTCGCTCTTAAGGTAAGTAAATACAATGGATCGGGATTTCTTTCTCACATAAGCCTTAATCAACAAAGACGCAGTGAATTTCTACCACTAAAAACAAACCTTTCTTACATCAGCAAGTCAGTAACTGTTTTATTCTGTTTAGCAAAATAAATGAGTATCTCCAACCATCACCACCCGATTCAAAATATCTGAGTTTTCTTTAACTACAATGAAAAAAGTCAATGAATCCTATTTGCATCATTATCAAGATAAGCTTTTGGTCTCCACTCCTTCCAAATGAATAGTTACAGATATCCATAGAGCATTTCGTATCAAACATAACGTTACAGCATAACACACTCACAATTAACATTTTCTTCCACTCTGCTCCGTTGTTCTGTACAGTTCAGTGCTTCACAGATGTGCCACTCGATACGTTTTATTTCGGTTGGTGTATGTGACAGACAACAACCATCACTTCACTAATCAACTCATTAATCCCTTATTAAAACTCCTTCTTTATAAGATTACCTTTATACCCTTATACATGCATGCGTAAAATCTAACAATAGCCGGTCCACAAAGAGAGGTAATGAAAGTTCAAAGGCAGTGAAAACGATGATGATGAGAACTGTTTACCTTCTTCTGGAACAGAAATGTATAAAAAAAGCTTTTTGTTTAAATAGCTACCTACCTACTTGAATTCCATGTATATTTTGACTGATTGAATGACATGAAGTTGTCTATCTGCATTGATGGACTTGTACTCCATTCCATGGAGATGATAACTTTAATGTCCCAAAAGTATTCTTTTATGTATGATGTACAGATGTACTTAAATGAGCCGAGTAAACTCATATCGTCTAAGAGGATTGAGTGAGGAGATCGTTAAGCTTTAATACGTGTAGTCGGCGTTAATACAAGCTCATTGTCGACAAAAAGGGATACCGTCCTTTCAGAAGAGAAACAAAACTCAGGACAATCTTGCATTCAACACCTCAATGTTTCCTGATTCTGGTTAAAAAGGTCACCGACGACGATCTTGTGTGTGACTCCTCGTGGATGTTCGCAGCTTGTGTGTAATACTCAGGAAAATGAATGCCGAAGTGTCGGTCCCACAAAAACCAATTAAGTCAAGCGTTTCTCGTTTTCATTCCAGACGCCTTATCAGCTACTTAACAGTAAAAGTACATGTCTTGTACTCAGGGCTTGTCTTTGAATCTGTCGGTCAATCCCTTTATTTCTGTCTCTCTCAATGCACTTCCGTCCTATCTCATTCTTAATGCCATTTTCTGTACCGTGTACCCAACTTTTAAAATTAGATAACTTTGCTTTCATTGATTGATACATCTTGCCGATCTGCCGATTTCAAACTCACGAGGTTACATGTGACGAAATTTTATATTGAGCTACGTACTGGGATTAAATAAGCAAGCAGTAAATTTAAATGAATGAGGGGCGTTTTATGGAGAATAATTCTACACAAAACTAGCACAGTGATACTGTTATAAACGACGCGTGGGTTACAAGAGGTTAAATGTTGATTTATGTACAACAATTTCGCATCGCTAAAATGATAAAAGTTCAACTTACCATGGTGACGCGGAGAGGGAGACACGGAGTCAGGCCGATGATCATTTCCAACCACATCAACACGCTCATCGTCGTCGACATTATCATGAGTAAGGGAGTCGGAGGGTCCAGATCCAAGACTATTGCTTAAAGACGGCCCAGCGTTGCTCGATCGTGGATGATCATCTCCATGACGTTGAGCCAACAGCGCTTGTCTACTGAAACGAAAAGGCATCATGTCAAATTAATTGATTTGTTCACAGGAGAAAGTTGCCACTTTATGATGATTCTCCACCCACACACTGTAATAATGACTGATTGTACTTTCAATTAGTGAAAAATTGAAAACTTCTTGATGAACGATATTCGTTTTTTAATTGCTTTGTTTTGTGATATCATGTCAGTTAAAAATAATGGTAGGGTAAACGCATATGATCTAGTCAAGTTAACAAAATGGCTTATTCATCCTTCAATGAGTGCAATTAGTACCAACAACAATGCTACATATTTGCGTCTAAAATGCAGCAGGCATAGCAAGTTTCGTTTCGACACCCCTGAGAAATTCTCAAACCTTCAATGATACGTACACTTTCATGGCCTATTATTATCTGCTTGCTAGGTTAAAACTAGCACTATTATTAAAAGAGCAACCTGCCACAGGTACAATTGTCAGTTTAGTGTCAGCGACAATTACCAATTATAGAGAACAAAACAGTAGAAATAACTAATTATCATAATATCCCCTTCCACGCCAAACTTCTCAGTTTGTTTCATTCGATTCCAGCGTTTTGTCTACTAGTGTGAGATATATCATATAATTGCTCCACAAAAGGTACGGCTACAGCCAGCTTTTTTGATGCATGACTTTGTGAGCTAATCGTATTACTATCATTATTTGACGCTTGTAACTCATCTTTCTCTCACTCTTCTTGAGCTCCACTCTCGTACACATCAGGTAAGCATGAGAACGGCTCATTATGTGCCGTATCCGTTCCCTAACTACCGTAATAATTCTCGTAATATCCCAATTCGTTTTCAGACCTGCTCCCCTACAAAACGCTCCTTCAATTACTTGTCCTTATTATTGTCCATTGTTTACTACCCGGAAAATTCTTAGTTAAAATGAGAAATGCACCATCATAAATAATATCGTATAGATTTCAAGTAAAACAAACAAAGACGAGCTCATTCGTCGTATTATAACAGTAGGCCAATAGAAAGTGCACACAGTGTGGATATTTGGATTAGTGTTCCATTGTTTATGAGGATAATAAGGTAGGAAGATGAGTAAAAATTAACGAGAAGGAACAGAAAGCCATGGCTTCGTCGAGCAGTGAGACACTGTCTACTACTAAATATGAGCATACGCGATTATCGCAGCCTTAACTTAGCTGGTTCCTCTCACAGAGTCACCGCCACCGACACCATTATCATCGTCATCACCGCCACCGTGCATACCACGCATTTTATGTGAGCTAGGTCGGTAAAAGAAATAAACCATAAAACAGCTTATAAAAGCTACATTTTCATCGCTGAGGAGATAATGGAAGTTTATACCATCGAAGAAAAAACTTTAATACGTCCAAAATGTCCATACATTCTAAACGCTTATTGCATAGATAGGAGGAAGCCTTTGAAAGAGTACGATACAGGGTGGCTAAGTAAATAAAAAGTAGTCGTCATTTATAGTATTAACTTAACAACTGACACTTTTTATACTGCCTCCTTCCATCAATCCAAAATATCACAATGCCTTTCTCACTCACTCAGTCCACACTCCGAAGTCATTTAAAAACTTAACGGCTCGAGATATAAAATTTGCTCCCTTTCCGCCAACATCATCATTTGAAGCAGTCACAAATAACGAAAACGTAGTATGTAGTAGTAACATTGCCATAAGCATCCAGAAACTGCTAGATTGGGTGTCTGTCACGGAAATAGGCTATTAAATTCTTCCCCAACATCAGAAAAACAGGAGCACAGCAGTAGCTAACACCTCATTCTTTGCGTACAATTTTATCACCTCTAAATGAACCCGGCCTTCAAGGTATGCGTGTACCTTCTCAATGATACCGATCCAGGGACGGTCTGGCTACGGCTATTTCGTACGCTACTAAAAATGTAATGTAATATAAATGGATATAAAACCCAGTTCACACATGATTATTCTCTTTCTTCAACTCATTCTCGCGTTTTCAGCTAGCGGCAGAAAAATTTACCCATAAAACGGGTGTAAATTGCTTTCAAAATCCATTTTGTTGTAGTTTAAATAAATTCAACTGTAAATTCAATTGTATAAAATTAAGAGAATGTTAACTCAAGTAGTGATGAAAACCTTGTTGTCATCTTTAGTATTATCTGCGTGTGACTTTGCTATCACAATTTGGGCAGTGGACAAATTGAAAAATGACAAGTTTCAGCGAAAGGTGAATCGTTTTCTGATTACGTATTACTTTCCCTCTGTAATTAGAAAAAAATGGAGTAACATTATGTCCATTGACTTAAGCCCAATACTTAAAAAAAATGAACTGTTTACTATAAATGAACGTAGACTTTTAGCTTTATTAAAATTTACTTTTAATCATCGATTTTCTAGGGGACTGTTTGGTTCCTGGTTTAGAATTTCTGCAGTGTCAAAGCGAAAAGTGCAGGACAAAATTATGGATGATGTTGGTGATGTGGATGTAGAGATTTTATATAAATTTGACATTCCCCGTCCCAGCTATGAGATATTTAAGCAATCGGTGAATTATAATTGTTGTTATATATGGAAT